>ML358653.1:69108-107430 GCA_005239505.1 Nicotiana paniculata | reverse complement strand
CTTAACCATATGATTTCTACTCCTAAAAGTTAAAAACTACCTACACCCGGTTCAATTAAAAACCCTTGGAAAAGAAAAGTGGTCCAAAGAAAAACCAAGGGGGAATTACTACACTACCTAAAAAAATCTTTTTGGTCTTTTCGTTAGACTTACTTCCCTCAAGAAAACTCTCTAGGAGATCCATCGTCAGGAAGAGTCAATATATATATATATTTTTCTTTATATTGTTTTTTTTATTTTTTTTATTTTTTATTTTTTAAATGATACAACAAAACATAAAAGCTAAAAACAAAAAAACCTAACAACCTAAATACTAAAAAAACAAACAAACAAACTACAACATTTCACTGAACATAAAAACTAAAACCAAACGAAATAAAACACAAACAACACACAAAACATATATACAGAACCCCACACTTAGTTCATGCATTGTCCTCAGTGCATCATAGATATACAAAGCAGAAAAAAAAATGCAAGATTCTTCCTGGTCACTCAGCATCATCATCATCGGATGGTCTCCATTCCTCTTCAAACTCATCCTCTCCATCAGCATCCTCATCCGATTGTATGAGCTCCTCATCAGAATCATCAGGTGTGTTTATATCTTCATCATCTGGGAGCCTGTACCCCTCACCTGCTCCTATCATCTGCAGAGCATGAGCGTTGAGCGGATACCTCTGATCTAACTCCTCCCTTTCATTAACCGACGCCGGACGACCTCCTATGCGAAACTGCAAATCCATCATCCCATAGAGATGGGCCATGAAGCCATCATCCCTGGCACAACGCTCAACATTGGTCAGTGAAGACTCTTCTTTCAGTCTCAAACCAGTGATGTCAGTTTCCCGGGTGAGTTGTTGATCAATAATGTGGTCAAATTCGGCCTCAACTGCTACATTGTTATCTAGCAGGAACTGGGTCAGGAAATTCGGGAAAGGCATTCGATCAATTTTATTGTTTTTCTGCACCAACCCCATTTGGCAGCAAATCAGATGGCCCACGTTCACTTGCTGCCCAGTCATTAAGAAGTAGAGCACACAAATCCTCTCTCGGCTTATTAAGGTGTCATGGGTGCATGGTAGTAGTCGTGCATTAATCAGTTTCAGCCATACCTGTGTTTCAGCTTTCATCTTCTTCTTGGGAAATCTTTTATGTTGATTAGTGGATCTATCCGGAATCCAAGCAGCTGTGGAATCAACCCCACAAAGTGTATGCCTCACTTCCCTATAGTTAGGATGGCGGATAAATTGCTCCAGAGGCTCCACCGGAACATTTGGTGCACCTAAGAAATCACATATGGCCTTGGCCGAAAAATCCACCAAGTGCCCACGAATTGGCACCAATTCTTCCTTGTCCTTCGGGTCAAACCCGGCATAGAATTCCCGGACTAAATTGAGGCTGATGTTGCTATGTTGTTTGAACACATATCCCAGACCCAATTCATAGATGTTTCTCCATATTGCTGGGAATTTCTTTCTAAGAGGACCCTCACTGATAACTCCTTCCGAATGGACATGCTTGGGTTTGCAACAAGCGTACCACTTCCTGGAGTGTGGTGGTATGTTGTTGACACCATATTCTCTTTGACCAACTGGTTTCTTCCTCATAGCAGCCACAACAGCTACTGCTTCCTCACCAGTCATGCTAGAAGTAGCATCTCCTCCTTTTCTTTTCTTTTCTTTTGAGCTGGTGGAGGTTTTGATTTGGTTTTCCGCGGGGCTGAAGATGTTGCCTTTCCCTTGTCGGTACCTTTTCTGGAGAACATTGTTTTACCTGCACAATATATCAGTAATGAATTAGTGTCACCAAGTATATACTTTCTGTTTTCGCACTTTGCAAAGGTTACTAAGAATTCACCTCGGCAAGTTTATGATAATTCACGCACATTGCTACCTATTAGCTTCTAATGAGCTATTTTTCATTTAAAAATTAATGGAATTCAAGATTTACGGCGCTAGTAGTGGTTTTCCCGGAGACTCTGGCTCCATATGGGACATGTATTGCCATTGAGGCATTACATCGAGCACTTGGCTAGCATAAATGCTATGGGCGCGCGTATGGACTTGAGGGACTGCCTCATGTTCCCAAATCACTTTGGGCTTCCATAATAACACTTAATTTCACCATCTCAGCTCATTCCTAAAGGGTTTCGGGACTTGGGGTGCATAACACCATACCACACATTTCAAATTCGAGTTAGTAAAGTATAAGGTTAGAATCATACCTCAAATCTTGATGAGTGTTAGCCGGATGAAGTTTACCACAAGTTTGTACCCTGTGCAGATCTTGTGTGTGTTGTGGGTGATAATGGGGTGTTTAAAAGTGTTGTGATTGTTATGGAGTGAAGATGAGTGTGGTGTGATTTGAGGAAATTTTGCGAGATAACCAGTGTTTAGGTGTGTGCTTCAGAGTGAAAATTTAGTGAGAGAGAGTTTGAAGATGAAGAAAATCGGAAAATGAACTTACCTGGCGATACTCGTGCGTTTTAATCGAAAAGCCTGGGCACCCTGGCGTTTGCCTTATAATGCCAGCCTTACCCTGGCGTTAGCCAGGTGTTAGCCTCCTAACGCCAGCCTACCTCTTGCGTTACTCAGGTGTTAGCCTCCTAACGCCAGCCTTGCCTTGGCGTTAGCCTCCTAACGCCAGCCCTTGCATCCATTGTCCGTCATGCTAATACACTCCTCCATTCACCCGAATTCAACTACAAGCTCGTTAGTACTCAAAATTACACTAATTACTTCTAATTATTTTAAGGTTTACTACGCATTGGGTTTCCTCCCAACAAGCGCCTTATTTAATTTCGTGGCACGACGATTACAACAAATCAATAGGTTATCTCCTATGAAGTGCCTGACTTAACGTCGTTGCACGATGCAACTTTAAAGCTATTTAAGGATTGCCCGGTGTATTAGGTTAACCCAGGTGCACAATAATCCATTCATTAGCTTANGGACTTGAGCTTACCCGGAAACATTCTTAATCTTGAATTATACAGTAATACCTTGTCTCCTTGTTTGAAATCCCGGTCCACTATATTTTTATCATGAATTCTCTTCATTCGTTCCTTATACAACCTAGTGTTTTCAAATGCCTGGTTTCTGAATTCTTCTAATTCTTGTAATTCTATGATCCGATTTTCTCCGGTAGTATCGAAATCCAGATTCAGCTACTTCACTGCCCACCAGGCTCGGTGTTCTAGTTCGACTGGCAAGTGACAAGCCTTACCAAATACCAACTTGTATGGAGACATACCAATTGGTGCTTTAAATAATGTTCTGTAGGCCCAAAGGGAATCATCTAGTTTCTTCGCCCAATCAGTTCTTGTGGCGTTAACAGTTTTGGTTAGCACACTCTTTATTTCCCGGTTTGATACTTCCACCTGCCCGCTAGTTTGGGGGTGATATGGAGTTGCTACTTTGTGACGTACGTCATATTTAGCCAGCAACTTTTCGAAAACACGATTGCAGAAATGCGTGCCTCCATCACTTATAATGGCCCTTGGTGTCCCAAAACGGGTGAATATGTTCTTCTATAAGAACCCCACCACCACTTTTGCATCATTTGTGGGGAATGTTGCTGCCTCTACCCATTTTGACATGTAATCAACCACAACAAGTATGTACTTATTGCCGTAAGAGCTTACAAAAGGACCCATGAAATCTATCCCCCAAACATCGAACATTTCTACCTCTTGTATTGGATTCATTGGCATTTCATGACGACGGGATATGTTCCCCGTCCTTTGGCATTCATTGCAGCATTTCACCCATTGATGGGCATCTCTGAACACAGTGAGCCAATAAAATCCAGCCTCCAACACTTTAGCTGCTGTTCGGACTCCTCCGAAATATCCTCCATAAGGTGCTGCATGAAAAGCCTTCAAAATAGCACATTGTTCTATCTCGGGGACGCACCTCCGGATCATGTTATCTATGAAAATTTTAAACAAATAAGGTTCATCCCAATAGTAGTTACGGCTCTCACGGTAAAATCTTTTCTTTTGTACAGCAAAGAGCTCATAAGGATCAATGTCGCATGCCAGGTAATTAGCAATGTCTGCATACCATGGCGCCTCTATCACATTTGTGGCCAGCAGTTGTTCATCTGGAAAGGTTTCCAGAATATTCTCAGCTTCAGGTGGCTGTTCAGCACCTTCGAGGCGTGATAAATGGTCAGCGGTTTGGTTATCCGTTCCCTTACGGTCATGAATTTCCAAGTCAAATTCTTGCAAAAGCAGCACCCAACGAATTAAGCGTGGCTTAGATTCTCTTTTCTCAACCAAGTATCTAATGGCGGCGTGATCAGTGTACACGATCACTTTTCACCCGATCAGGTAGGACCTGAATTTGTCAAATGCAAATACTACAGCCAACATTTCTTTTTCTGTTACCGTGTAATTTAGCTGAGCTCCACTCAATGTCCTACTTGCGTAGTAAATTGGGTGCATTACCTTATCTTTTCGCTAACCCAACACGGCTCCTACAGCATAGTCACTTGCGTCACACATGAGTTCAAATGGTTGCTCCCAATCGGGGGAAACTATAATCGGTGCAGTGACTAGCTGCTTCTTTAGCTTCTCAAACGCTACCCTGCAATCATCAGAAAACACAAATGGGTTATCTTTTTCGAGTAACTTACAGAGAGGGTTGGCGATTTTGGAGAAATCCTTGATGAATCGGCGGTAGAATCCGGCATGTCCCAGGAAGCTACGAATAGCTTTGACTGACGTGGGTGGAGGGAGTTTTTAAATCACTTATACCTTAGCTTTATCCACTTGAATACCTTTACTTGAGACCAAATGTCCCAAGACAATTCCTTCTTGTACCATGAAGTGGCACTTCTCCCAATTCAGCACCAGGTTTGTTTCAATACACCTTTTTAGGACACGGTTCAAATTTTCTAGGCATTCATCAAACGAATTTCCCACCACTGAGAAATCGTCCATGAAGACCTCCATAATATCCTCCACCATGTCTGTGAAAATGGCCATCATGCACCGTTGGAATGTGGCAGGTGCATTGCAGAGGCCAAATGGCATTCTTCTGAAAGCAAATATCCCATATGGGCATGTGAAAGAGGTCTTTTCTCTATCCTCTGGGGCAATAGAAATCTGGTTGTACCCCGAATACCCGTCAAGGAAACAGAAGTGAGATTTTCCTGCTAACCGGTCGAGCATCTGATCAATGAAGGGAAGTGGGAAATGGTCTTTGCGGGTGGCAAGGTTTAGCTTTCTATAATCCATGCATATTCTCCAACCCGTAACAGTTCTAGTGGATATCGAATCGTTTTTATCATTTCTTACAATTGTTATACCCCCCTTCTTTGGTACACACTGTACTGGGCTAACCCAGCTGCTGTCGGAGATCGGGAAAATGATTCCCGCATCTAACCACTTTATCACTTCTTTCTTTACCACTTCCTTCATATTTGGGTTTAGCCGTATTTGGTGTTCTCTAGACGGTTTGTGACCCTCTTCTAAGAGAATTTTATGCATGCAATAAGCTGGGTTGATCCCTTTGATGTCTGCCATCGTCCAGCCAATGGAATCCTTCAAAGACGGACAATATTTCATAGAAAACACCCACTCACACACATATGTTTCTCTCATCTCACTACTACTTGTGCTCATTGCTTGTCTAGCCGGCTAAAAGCCAAGGCTAGACTATTGAATCTTGCCTACTCTACCTTTTGTTTTCTTCCTTTAACTGGTATGTTTCTACTCCTAATGTCGTGCATTATACTATGAAGTTCAAATCTGTGTGCTTCCTGTTGCTTTACTTCTGTTAAGCCCATGTCTCTTCTGTAATAGTTTAACTACTACATGTTTAACTCCGTGTCCTTTCATGTTACTATCTTCATCAATATGTTTACTCTTGTTTAAGTTTCATTCTTCCTATTTATTGTTTCAACCAGAATGTTTACTTTGGTTGATCACTTTAATTAACATGTTTACTTCTGTGTTCAAATTTTAATCTTTCCTGTTTATTGTTACATGCTTACTTGTGTGTTTAAGGTTCAACCTTCCTTGTTTATTGCCTTAAGCCAGCATGTTTACTTTATATTTCAGACTCCTATTATTCTGTCTAATTGACTTCAATTGGTATGACCAATTCCTGTGTTCCTAACCCCTGTTACCTTTTTGTGTAATTGTTTGTTCTCAACGTGTTGTATGCTCACCTAAGGTTAACTAACAAACTAAGTTGAATTTGTACAATATGAAGCTTTGTGACTGTGTTTCTACTTGCTGTTGTTTGCTGAACCCCCATTTTTAAAATGTTTCTAAACTGTTTCACTCCTAATATGTTTTCACCTCTAAACCATTTTCACTCCTAAATGTTTTACTACTGAACTGTCTTACTCCTGGAATTTTTTCCTAAAACTGTTTCCACTATGTCAAGCACTCTCACTTCTACTCTTAAATTACTTAACTTCTGCCACCCTAGTGTGTGTACTGCCTAGGAATCCATGAGATTCCTCCTAACTCTGACACACTGGGATGGCTCTTCCACACTACACAAAAATTATTTTCCTTAAAGGATCTTGGTGTGAGCATTTCCCGGGGTCCCTGAGGCCCTTAAGAACTTTGACACACCAGGATACCCCTACTGTACATCATGAGACAATGAAACCTTGATTTGTTTCAAAGCTTGGTATTTCCAAGTTCACTTTGGGTCCATTCAGGCTCCCTATAGCATAACTTTTATTTATTATGTAATGGTCTATAATAATGATCCTTGTAAACAGATATTTGGGGATATTAGTAAAATGGGACGGACTTTCATATGTGTTTTGTGGGGGAAATTGGGTAGAAATCATGCTCTTAGGATTACTATGACTATTTTCTTGCATTAGGAATCATGATCTTAGGATCATTTGCATTAGAAAACATGTTCGTAGGCATCATATTTTTTGTTCTAAAACCTTTGCTTTTCTAAACGATGTTGCGTACAACATGCCTGCTTAGAAATCCTATCACTAGGTTGTGATTAATTCTGCCTAATAATCATGTTCATAAAGTTCTCGTTTGTGCATTATAAAACATATTTTAGGACTTTTATTGCACTCACCTGAATACTACGTCTACGTCTAGATAGTATAAAAATCAGTCCCAAAAACTAGATATCATGCTCATAGAGAATAAATGTATAAAATCAGTTATGTAATGTTCAACACCTAGACAGCATGCCTATAGGACATCATGAACTCAAACTGCCTATTTAAAATTTCTTGTTAGTATTAAGATTTTGATTAACATTTAGAGATCATGTTTATAGGACATCTCGAATCCACGCCAAGGTAAGCTTGTAGGGTAATTGAAATCTTGCAAATAGTAAGATTTTTCTTTGTTGAATTATTTATGAACTTCCCAGATTCAGCAAGTCCTAAAAATTTGTTGTCGCATAGATTTTCTCCTTTAAGCTCCTCAGGAGAGTATCGAACAACCTAAATTAGAGGTCTTAAACACCTACAGGGCCATAAGGGAGGGACGGGTAATGCACGCATAGAGTTCGTCTAATTAAAACCGCTTATAACTGCTAAGGGGAAGGTAATTGGGTAGTAAAGGATATGATGACATGTGTGCTAATGCCATGTGTAACCCCTCTAGTTGAGGAAAGTTTACTGGGTATTGCACAGACGTGACCCTATAGGCTAATAAACCTAGGCACTCCCTTATTCTTGTTTTTAATAATCTCTATGTGCTTAAATTGTCTTATATTCTTAATGACTAATCCAAAAAATGAGTTTGGCCGGGACCCAGCATTGTGGACCTCGAGGGGTGCTAACACCTTCCGCTCAATGTAATTTCAAGCCCTTACCCAATCTCTGGTAATGAAAATTAGTTTAAATGAGTTACTTGCATTAGGTGCCTTAACGCATCTTAAATCTGTTAGGTGGCGACTCTTCAATTTCCATACCTCTTTCCCAAAAGGAAAAGGAGTAGTCCAAAAATATCAAAACCCCGACTCCGCGAGGAAGAAAAGGGGGCACCACAGCATGGCGACTCTGCTGAGAATTTTAGGCTTTTACCATAACAAACTTGATTTTTGTAAATTAGTCTTAAGAATGCTTCATTTTTTTTAATACATGTGCACCATTTCCTTTTCCCCTTATGTGGATTTAGTTGCCCGTTTTGAGCATTTATAATTTCCTTTACTGCAGAAACTGACTTATTTCTTTGTTTTCCTTTCTTAAATGTCTTTCAGCTATTAAATACCACATTTATTATTTTCCTAACGTGCAAATACATGTGAACATGCTATTTACTGTTGCATAACTCATGCTCAACATCATATTCCACTCGTGCGTAATCAATCCTATAGAAATGCTTGATGAGTGGTTACGCTCTTCCTATATATCACCCTTTAAATTCGGAAAGGCTTATTTGTGGCAAAACTAGTCGATCAGCGGTGCAATCGATAGTTCTGTGCCTTTCCCTCTCAAGTTTTCCGGTTGAGGGTACCCAGTCTAGACCCCATAGCAACCTTATTCTGATTATAACTGTACAGGCATCATGGTCAAACCTAGCCAGGTTAATATGTTGTCCACATAATAACCCTTTAAGACAAACCTTATCCAAAGTCCACCGGGGTTTCCATAATCCCAGCGGACACACCCACGTTTTGTGCATTAATTTTGGAGAACTAAATGCCAATATGCCAATATGCCAATCTTGGATATATAAATAGTCGAATCTGGAGGGGGAAAGGGTCTAACCTTATTTGTTTTGCACAAAATGAGGCACGAGGTCCCCAGGTTTGGCATGGTTCGTCGTATACCGCCACTGCTACTAGATTGGTGGGAAGATCTCTCCTCAAGTGACAAAAGACATGTTAAGAAGGTCCTGGGAAATTTGCCTTCTCTGTTAGACATCCAACCAAATAACATGTTGATAAAAGCTGCAATCATGTTCTGGGATCGTGAAAGATCAACGTTTCGCTTC
Organism: Nicotiana paniculata; assembly: GCA_005239505.1. NCBI lineage: Eukaryota > Viridiplantae > Streptophyta > Magnoliopsida > Solanales > Solanaceae > Nicotiana > Nicotiana paniculata. The sequence continues at coordinate 98,486 of ML358653.1, read as the reverse complement.
GGGGATATAGAAATGACCCTTCTCCTAGAAGAAATCAGGGGATTTGTTGGGCTGCCTTTGGACAACCCTAGGCTATTGGTACCGGAAAATCGCATAGGTAGGGGATTTCTAAAAATGATGGGTCTGAAAAAGAACGCCGATTTGGAGTGCTTAAAGAAATCTTATATACCATTTGACTACTTGTATGAAAGATACAGTCATAACAAGTCCTACCGTATTTCCATGATGATTTTTCCATCAGTTCCTTGGGTCATATTCACCGCAAAGTTTCAGTGTTTATTGTTTGCTTCTTAGGTATGATAGTGTTCCTAACGAAAAGGTAAAGAATTCACACTAGACTGGCTATGGTCACCAAGACTCTAATGAAAGGAATCGAGGGACAGACATACACCATAGTCCCTATGATTATAGCTGATATCTACCGGGCCTTGGACCCCTGCCAGAAAGGGTCCAAACATTTCGAGGGCTGCAATTTTCTGCTGCAGTTGTGGTAAATGGAGAATCTGCAAACGGGTCAATATCTCCAGGAGTTTCCACGAAGGGCGTGGAATGACCATATTGCTTTCAATCACCCTAAACGGATGAATTATATTCTGGACAGGTTTGCTCAACCAGAGAGTATTAAGGAATGGGTGGATTTCTTCGACAATCTGACTGAGGATCCGGTTCAGTGGATGTTTGAATGGTTCCCTATTGACGAGTCCATGATCAGGTCAAGGGACGCTCCTCACCTAGTGTTGATCGGGTTAAGGGGAATATACCCTTATGTTCCCATCAGGGTTATGAGGCAGGCAGGCAGGAAGCATATCATACCGCGGGTCGCGAAGATAAGTCATTTCGGGGCAGATTTTCAGGATGATGACATCCCTTACAAGTGTCAAGCTCAGCATATGTGGCACTCAAAGATTATTGTGGAGAAGGATGCCATCGAGCTAGACAAGGATCATGCAGGACATGCACCCTTTTACCCGGCATGGTTGGAGGACAACTTAGCTAGGAAAGTTGAGCCAGGAATTGGTCGGGGAAACAGGGTCATAGATGAAGATGCAGAAACCCAAGTAAACTACAACAAGTTGCGCAAGAGGATTCGTGACTCCGAGGCTGCACATAAGGATATACACAAGACCTACGAGATATTAATCAAAGAATGGAGGTAAATGACTATCACCTCCAATGAAAGGGTAGAATATCTGGAGCAGGGCTTGATGGAGCAGGGACAAAAGACAAGGAAAAACACCGACTGCTAGAATGCTAAGGGAGGTGAGGGAGGACATCAAGAAAGAGTATACCTGTTGTTGGGCATGCGCGAACTGGGGGACCTTATTGATGGAGTCAAAAAGATTAAGCCTGGGGAAGGTCCCTCAGGGACCAAGTAGATTAGATTTATTTTCTTCTCCAAATGTATTAAGGCTAATTTCCAGTAGTGGCTTATCTTTTATTATCTTAGTGTCGTTTTGGGATTCGTCTATTTTTTATATTAATGAAATGGAGCATTTTTTGGAATCTAAGTTCTCCAAAACAACTTGTCGCTGGGCCTACCTCGGGCATAACGATGCTCCCAAAATAGGATGCGAATTTACATTCCGCATTATGTGTTTAAATATTGCAAATATTCTTTTCAGAACTCTTACTGACTTAGCTACATTTTGTTTTTCTTTCTTTCTTTTGATTATTCACATTCCCCAAAGGTTGGTTCATCCATACTGCCATCATCAGCTTATCATACTAGATCCAGGGGCCCTCCACCTTCTCCTCCTCCAAGTCCACCAAAAGGCAAAGGAAAAGCAAAGATGGATGATTTGAACGGTACCAGAAAAAAAAACAATGCACATGTTGAACATGCAGAAGCTTATGATGGGCGAGGTACTCAGGCCTCGAATGATGTGGTATCAAGACTTGAGAAAAAAATACTAGAACTCAAGGGTGAGCTCGAGCAGGCCCGAAGCGTAGCAAATCTATCCCTCACACTCAATATCCCAAATGTCAACCATTCAAACACTCAGAAACCCACACAACCACAAAACACACCCGACAAGCGCCTACAAAATCCTCCCGCACCTCACCATTACACAACCCCACCACAAAACCAAACTATTCGTCCACAATACCAACAAAACACCTACCATACTCAACAAAATACTCCACCAGTCATTCCTGAACCCCAGAATTCCACCAAGGATCACCATTATACCCAAACTCCCAGTCGCCAAAATAATCCTATATATGTGGAAACCCTACCTCACTCCACTCAACCCATATCGTATGCACTGGAATCTGATGAGAAGGACATCCTCATTAAGAACCAGGCTGATTAGCTCAAGAAGTTGACAAGTCGGGTTTAAGGCGTCGAAGGAGGAAAAAGGATAGAAGGTCTGAACAATGAAGAGCTATGCATAAAGCCGGATGTGGAATTGTCGGAGGGTTAAAAATCTCCCAAGTTTGAAATGTTTGATGGAACAAGTGATCTCAGGGTTCACCTGAGGACTTATTGTGACAAGCTTCTAGGGGTCGAAAAGGATGAAAGGATCCGTATAAATCTGTTCATGAGGAGTCTTACAGGAGATCCGTTATCCTGGTACATCAACCAGGATCCTAAGAAGTGGGCCAAATGGGTGAGTATGGCATCTGACTTCATGGACAGATTAAGGTTTAACACAGAGAATGCGCCAGATGTCTTCTATATTCAAAACTTAAAGAAGAGGCCCACTGAGACCTTCCGCGAGTATACCACTCGTTGAAGGTCAGAAGCAGCCAAATTCAGGCCGAAATTGGACGAGGAACAGATGAACAAATTCTTCGTCAGAGCACAGGTTCTTCAGTACTATGAAAGATTGATGGTTATTGAAAACAACAAGTTCTCCAATATCATCAAGCTCTAAGAAAGGATTGAATAGGGAATTAAAAGCGGTATGGTGACAAACTTTGAGGCATTGCAGGCCACAAACAAAGCACTGCAGTCAGGGGTATATTGAAGAAGAAAGATATGGGAAGAGTAATGGTCACCCAAGGACCCAAAACTCCACTTTTATATCAAACTTCCCCACTTACAAACCAAGCACCTCCACCCACATATCAAACATCACCTGTCAGATATTCCCAACCAGCCACTGCTTATTACACATATAATTCCTAACCCTCTCACTTTGAGTCACCTCCAACTCGTCCAATCTACCCAAGACCTTGGCCTAACTTTGACCGTAGACCACCTAAACAATACACTGCCATTGCCAAACCCATTGACCAGCTGTACGAAAGGCTGAAGGTTGATGGCTACGTCACTCTTATCCCTGCTGCGACCGTGGAGAATTTATCCTAATGGGTCAACCCAAATAAGGCATGTACATATCATTCTGGCATGAAATGACATACCATTGACGAGTGCCGAACGCTAAAGGATAACATCCTGACCTTAATTGATAATAAGGTCATTCAGGCCAAAGAAGATACACCCAATGTCTGCAACAACCCCTTCCCAGATCATATGTGAGAAGGTATCAATGTGATATAGACCGATGAGGAATGGGATGCCAAGGGATCAATTGGACTTATCAAAGAGGGTGACAATCCTAAGAAACCCGCAGTCATGCTCAATACTATTATAGTAGAAATACAGTTGCCAATGGAGGTTGAGATAGCTGCATAAGTTCCATTTGAAGTTGAGATAGCACCCTTCGCATTTATGCATGTTCCATTCGAAGTGGAAGTAGCCACACCTTTCATAGTGACAGTGTCAACCACATCCTTTCGACACAAAGGCTGTACCCTGGGATTATGTGTCTGAAGCTAGAAGAAGAGGAAAGATCAAAATAGAAGAATCCGGCGCTGCGCAGGGAATGACAAGAACAGGAAGAGTGTATACACCGGAGCATTTGGGAGAATCCGGTAAGCAGGCCTCTAATAGACCACCCATTATTGAAACAAGCCCGGATGAACTTTGGAGGAAAGTACAAGCAAGGGAGTATTCAGTCACCAATCATTTGAACAAGACTCCTGATCAGATATCTATCCTGTCATTGCTACAGAATTTAGAAGTGCACAAGAATGCTCTGTTAAAGGTGTTAAGTGAGGCATATGTACCAAACAACATCACTGGGGGGGGGAAATGGAAAATATGGTGGGACAGGTGCTGGAAAGTCAAAAAATCACCTTCCATGAGGACGAGCTTCCATCTGAGGGTTTAATGATAAGAGGGCACTACACATTACCGTGTAACGTGAGGACAATTTCATTGCCATAATTCTGATAGATGGGGGATCCAGTCTCAATATTTGCCCATTGACAACACTGAATGGAGAGGATATGAACCTGGCAAAGGATGTTACTTGTAACAGACAACTTTATCAGAACAGGATGTTCATAGCCATCAACAAAAGAGTCAAGCAGAGACAGTTCACACCGAGTCAGCTGGTGTTAAAGAAGATCCTTCCGTATCAGGATGAAGCCAAAGGGAAATTCTCTCCCAACTGGCCAGGTCCTTACATGGTTCACATAGTATTGACAGGGGGAGCCCTCATACTTGCAGAAATGGACGGAGAAGTACGGCCAATAACAATAAATTCAGATGCAGTTACACGATATTATATGTAACTGTTTATGGTTTTCGCATATGATGTAATTTAACTACGCTCGACCTGATTCCCATTTAAGAGGGGGTACATAGGAAGCCATGTGGGTTCGGTCACAATTCAATAAAAATCTTATTTTCCCCCACAATCAGAAACTAGGGCAGAATTTTAAGGAGGACGCTCAAAATTCTGAAGCAAGTTCAGCCGATCGTAGCATATACAATAGTTATAAATGTTTGTCCGTCTAACTAGAGAATAATTTTGAGGAAGACCCTCAAAATTCTATGGGAGGAGAAGTCACAATGTCTAGGATCGTGTCACAATCACTGGTTCCAACCAATAAAACAACTTATTTCTACTATGACTTTGAAAACTATGCATGATTGATTGTGAAATAACTCTGTTTAGAAAATGCTACCCCAATAATTTGAACAGGGTCTTCATATTGAGCAAAGCAGGTCAAGCAAGCCGACGGAGGCACGAACCGACCTCCCCTTTCACAGAACTCAGAATTATTCTTTGAACGCAGGAACGAAGAATATGTACACCTCGGAATCACAACCTTCATGACAACCGCGGTACTAAATCTACTGCCCAAGAATACTCTTCTATCATCTTCTATTTTCTTTATCTGCATGAGACTAAGCTCTGTCTCCATATTTGCATGAGGCTAAGCTCTACCTCCATATCTGCATAAGGCTAAGCACTGCCTTCCATCTGCATGGGACTAAGTCCTATTCCGAACCTTGCATGAGACTAAGTTCTGTCTCCATATTTGCATGAGTCTAAGCCTTGACTCCATATCTACATAAGTCTATGCACTGCCTTCTATCTGCATGGGAATAAGCCCTGTCCCGAAACTTGCATGAGACTAAGCTCTGTCTCTATATTTTCCTGAGTCTAAGCCCTGCCTCCATATCTGCATAAGGCTAAGAATTGCCTTCCATCTGCATGGGACTAAGCCATGTCCCGAACATTGCATGAGACTAAGCTCTGTCTCCATATTTGCATGAGGCTAAGCCCTGCCTCCATATCTGCATAAGGCTAAGAATTGCCTTCCATCTGCATGGGACTAAGCCATGTCCCGAACATTGCATGAGACTAAGCTCTGTCTCCATATTTGCATGAGGCTAAGCCCTGCCTCCATATCTGCATAAGGCTAAGCATTGCCTTCCATCTGCACTAGACTAAGCCCTGTCCCAAACTTTGCATGAGATTAAGCTCTGTCTCTATATTTTCATGAGGCCAAGTCCTGCCTCCATATCTGCATAAGGTTAAGCACTGCCTTCTATCTGCATGGGACTAATCCCTATCCCGAACCTTGCATGCGACTAAGCTATGTTTCCATATTTGCACGAGGCTAAGCCCCACCTCCATATCTGCATAATGCTAAGCACTGACTTCCGCATGGCACTAAGCCCTTTCCTGAAATCTTGCATGAGACTAAGCTCTGTCTCCATATTTGCGTGAGTCCAATCATTGCCTTTTTATTTTCCGAGACTAATCACTGTCTCTGCGGCACTATCTATTTTCTCTTCTTTCGGGCTAAGCTCTGCCCTCAAATTTATACAAGACTAAGCCTATCTTGTTGCCCCTAGCATCATGTCTTTGCATATCGTGGGCTGAAATATCGCCAACTTGTCCAAAGGCATCATTATCTAGAGGCGTCATCCTCGTAGCCGGAATACACCATGTCATAGCGTGAGGATCTCTCACATTTGCATATCATTATTCAAAGGCGTCATCGTTCAGAGTCATCATTTTCATGGCTCGAGAACACCATTTAATGGCCTGTGAATCCCTCATTGAACAATTCATGGCCCAGGACATCATGGTCTAAGGACTTCATCCTCAACCGTCCAAAGACAATTCTCATGGTCTGAAGGGAATCTGCATTATATTTAAATTTCTACACAAATATATGCTCGTAGTATCTCTTTACTTACAGGTGACCCGATAAGCAACTGCTACCCTAACAGGAGAAATCCCTCTCCAGTTCATTCAAATTATCTCAAACCTAACCGCTCACCATAACCTTTTTTTTTCTTCACTTATATCAAAACATCGTGTCCGTTCTTGTGGTTATTGCATCGGTACATTCTGCCGATGAATCCAGAACTTCACACGGCCTAATTCCTGTAAGACCAAGGATACGTGGGTAACTCAGAAACCAGAGTGCGACCTAAATATCTCAAACCATCTCGCTCGATCAAAATTGGCCATCATATCTTTACCCGACAACTCTTTTCATCCTTCCCGGGTAAAGAGGGACAACTGTTGGTACCTAATTTTTCCCTATTATATTTTCAATATTGCATATATACCTTCAAAACTATGCATTAGCATCAACTAACATTTTTCCATAATTTCTGCATTTTTAAGGTTTTTAATTAACTTATACTAGTATTATTTTACAAAATTACTAACTGCATTGCAAACGACTTTATGACAATTTTATGGTTTAATTTTTCTATTAAGCTTATATTATTTCACAAATAGCCACATTTACAGTTCTTATGTTATAATTGTAATTACTTTGCAATTATAGCCCATGCATGCAATATTACATTACTTTACCAGAAAATAGCTTGTTGTATTTTTAAAATATTGAATAATTATTTTAAAACACTTTTGTGCATGAAAATCATTTTATAATCCGTTAATTATCTTTATAAATTACTTTTGTCAACTAATTGGGTATTTAACAAATAGCCTCTTAATTCCTATAATTTTTCGAACCTAACCACTATACATCTGCCCAAACCCCTTAATACACATGCCCAATTCACCCCTAAAATCTATATCTTCCCGACCCAATAACCTCATTTAATTATGGCCGTTGATCCTTTAGATCAACGGTCCACAACATTACTTGCCTTTTAAATTCAACACCCAAACCCTAACTCCCTCACTCTTTCACTTCTGTGGTCATTGGTTTCCCTAACCTCTCTATTCTCTCTCAACCTCCCCCCCCCCCTAACCCTAATCACCGTCACCGGTAAGAAGCTCCCGTCTGTGGAGGTTCCGTGCATTCTCCGACCATTACCAACCTTCTATACCTCATGTCCGTTTGATTATATGGAACCTTAGAAGAATCGCATGGAGATTCAACCTAGTTCTTGCCTGAAACTTGTTTATTGGCCCGTCTAGGGCCATCTCATTTATTAGTACATATTTCCTCTTATTTTTAGTTTGAATCTATGAGCTTTTGACTGAGTCTCTTTCGTCTCTACTGTTTTTGAAAACCATAATTTCACTACTATTCGAATCTTTTCAGATCTTTGTAGACCTGAAATGATTCGAGTATTATCAGGTGTTTTCCCTTGAAAATCTTTTGTTTTAGTTAACTGCTTTGATTTTATTCACTCTTTCTGAAATTAGGGTTAGTCCCACACTTTTCTTCAAAGGTTTTTCTAACTTTTCAGTGTTTAAAATAATTGTTCTTCGCTATCTTGTCTTATTCTCGTGTATATGCTTAAACCCGAAACGTTTTGTTTGTGACACTGATTTCTTCGAATTTCTCCCGTTATTATGTTTGTTTATGTGAACCAGTCATATTAATTGATTCTATTGAGGGACTTGAGCGATTTTCCCTTTTAACATCAATATTCTGTTGGGTTTTTACTTGATTGATTTCTATTAGGGATTTGAAAAATATTTTTGTGAAAATTAGTATTCTTTGAGATTTCTACTGATTGATTCAGGGATTCGAATGATTGTCTTGTTAAAGTCCATGTTTTCTAGGATATTTACTTGTTTCCTTATTTGTGACCTTGATTGATTATACTTGCGTTAATTAGATTATCAGTATAGTTTGGGGATTTGACTAATTCCCTATATGGTATTATTCTGATTTGCTGCATTAATTAAACCCCAATTCTGGCCGTTACCTGAGTCTCCCCAATTTAAGGGGGTATCTTCCGGATTTCTCTATAGGAGTTGATTCCCTAATTGGCTGATCGATTTTATTTGATTACCCTTGTTTTACGAACTGTGATTTACTCTTTACCTTATTTTTTTTACCTCCCTATGTGCTACATATAAACTCTCATTTTGATTCTTCAAAGACGGACAATAGTTCACAGAAAACACACACGCACGCATATACTTTGCGTTCTCCTGTTCCGTGCCTCTTGAAAATTGAACGCCATCTTGTGCTCTGACTAGGAGTCGGAGGGGTGATAGACTTAGATAGTTCGAGGCTCCTATTCTTCTTAGATAGTTCGAGAGGCTCCTATTCTTCTTAGATAGTTCCCCCTCCTTCCGCTAGGTCTCTAGTTTCTCCGAGGTTTAGGGCTTCCCGGTCTTTGTCTAGAGGTAGAGGTGAACGCCTTCGTGAACCTGGAGTTGATGAAATTGTTCCTGTTGACTTTGTCCTTTCTAGTGATAATCAAATTCTCGTACACCAATCTTCTTCCCTTGAGAGTTTCGAAAGGTATCCAACCCTTATTACTGAGGGTCAGATTTCCCTTGTCCTTAGGGAGTGTTTTTGGAGGCCTGATTTCCCTGTCTACATTTCCGAATAACAATCAAAGAATAACGTCTTACAAGACGGGATACTCTTTTGTTTATACGTACCCTTTTACTCTAGGGTTTAGACCTCCCATTAATCCAATCATAATTGGATTCTGCCATTTCTTCAATATCTGCTTAGGACAAGTTGATCTGCTTGTGTGGCGAGTTGTGGCATGTCATAGAAGTTTAGCTTCTTTAGCCTTGGTTCCTTTTTCTTTCAACCATCTTATTTATCTTTATTCTCCTGCCTTGTCTTGTCAAGGGTTTTTTACTCTAACTGCTTTGAGAAAAAGAGTGTTGGTAACCCCTGGAGATGATAAGGATAGGGGTTGATACTTCCGGTATGTTGTTGTACCCACTGTTGGTTTAGTGGGTAAAGAAAATCTTCCCTTCCCTGAGAAGTGGAGTCGTGCACGTGAGTATGCTTTAGCTCACACCTATTTACTTTTCGTCGTTCTGACTTGAGATGTTTTACTAACACCATATCTGTTTCTTCGTCTCTCAGCAATCATTGGTACTGTTGAGAATGTCTCTGGTATCCATGATTCGGTAGAAAAATTATTGTCTGTTGCTCCTTTAGAAGAGAGATCTTGGAATTACTTCACTGGGAGGTACGGTTGGCATGTAAAGACCCATGGTAAGTGAAGCTTTTGTTCTTGCTTCTTTCCCTACTCGAGCCTCTTCTTTCTCTGTCGCATAACTTTTTCCCTTTTGATAAGGTTCTCTGCTCGTGGGGTGTTTGCTTCATCTATCCTGAAGATTTCTTTGGACACGGCCCAAGAGATTATTGTTGGTTGGTCTTCCTCGAAGAGGAAAATTGGTGAGTCTCGTTCCTTAGAAGAAGAAGAAGAGGAGGGTGCTTTGGTGCGCAGGCCTTGGAGAAGGCAGGTGGTTTCGGACGATGAGTCTACACCCATGACTTTGCCTTCCGTTTTTGTGGTTGAGCCCTCTACCTTTGAAGATGTTTCACATTCCCCTATTCATAAATCTGTAGATTACTTGTTCCATGAAGGTTTTGACCTTGCTCCTGATGATGTCCCTTTAGCTGTTATTTTTCCTGCTTCTTTAAGAGAAGCTGTCTCATCTGCTCCTTTGTCTATTACGGCTTCTGCTGTTGCTTTGCCTGTGGCTTCCTCAACTCTTCAATCCTCTGTGCCTGCTGCTTTGCCCGTGGCTTCTCCAGTTCCTCAACCCTCTGTGCATGTTGTTGCTTCATCTCTGCCTGCTTGCATGCCTTCCGATCGGAAAGTAGGGTCTTCCAGCAGAGAGATGCGGCAGGTGATAATAGAGGTTCCAGCTGAGGGGAATATGGTCAAGAAAATGGGTGAGCTCGAAATATGGCTCAAGCCTTTGATAGGTCCCGCTGAGAAAACGAAGCTAGCTAGCCATAGTGCTCTTACATGTGCCAATGAAGTTGTGCATACCTCTTTGAAGGTATGATGCAGGTTATCCTCTTTAATTTTCGCATATGAAATTTATCATATCTAATTAGATTATTTCTTGTAGATTAATCTTATAGGCATGGAGCTCATGAAGAGGATCTCAAATACGGATCAGGAGACAAAAGAGTTGCAGGTCGATGCTGATAATTAGAAGGCACAATATGATAGCTTAAGGATTTACATGGATGCTTTAGAAGAGTAAAGGAGTACCTTGAAGCGGCAGATGAGTCTCATGGCGGCAGAACTGGCAGTAGAGAAGCCTTCTTCCAGTCAGGCTGATAAACACAAGAGTGTTCAGGAGTCCTCATTTGCTGAGCAGTTGTCTCGCACCTCAAAGGAGATTAGAGACTTGAAAAACATGTTGGGGCAGAAGGAGGAATACTCAGGCGAGCTCGTCCGATCACTCACTCGTACTCAAGAGGACCTTCGTAATGCTTTAGAGAAAGTTCAAACTCTGGAGGAGTCGATTGTACCGTTAAGGGCCGCCCATGAAGCCGCTGAAGCGGAGAAGGACGGATTAAGAGCTGAGCTTCAAGTATGGTCAAGGGATTATGAAGATCTTGAAGAGGTGGCTGTTGTTGATGTGACCTGGGCCTATATGAATTCTCGCCTTGACACATTGACGGAAATGAGTCAAGAGCGTATCGACCTTAGTGCTGAAATAGCTAAAACTAAGGAAGCCATGGACAACGCTCAACAAGGTCATAACCTCTTTTCACCTGATGGTGAGACTCCTGCTGCTTTTGCCTCTTATCCCTAGTTTCTCCCGCTCCTTCTGCCAGTGAAGTCTACCCCCCTCCTGAAGAAATTTAAGAAGTTGGTTCACCCCTTTTTTTATCTTTGTCTCAATTGGTGGTTAGCCCCAGTCCCATCGGGGGTAAATTTGGATCTCTTTAAAGTCCCCAAATGACAACTTAGGGGTATCTCAATGTATAAAAATTCTACACGGCTAAGTATAAGTTAATACTTAGTTTTTACTTAGCCGTTTTAGCATATTAATGCTAGTACGACTTTTGTTTTCCGTTGAGTTTCTGTTTCACTCTTTAAGCCTTTTGCATACTTAGTTTTCGAGGTTTTTTTTTACCTCTGAATTCTTGCATGAGGATGCTAGTAATCACTCGTACCTTTTCATAGTGGGCACGGTGTTTGTGAGCCTTTTTCTAGTAGGCTTCGTTTACGAAAGAAGGCTCTTTATGATTGACATGAAGCAGACGTCTCAAATTCATGATAATGCAATAGAGTGATAGGAATTTTACACATGTTTAAGAATGTTTCCAAGGAAAGTTTTTTTTTTGAACTTCCACGACATTTTACATGTTTTTGATTATTGTCTAAAACTCATGTTGCAACTGTTTTGTTTAACATATTTGATATAACCTTGTATTTCGTAATTGTTTTTCATAGGTAATAGTTTTTCGATATTAATACAAGGGAACAACTGTTTTCACTAGTAATAGTTTTTATAAAGATTGGGGTTTCTACCCGCAACTGTTTTTATTGATAAAAGTTATATAATAAGTACGAGGAAAATGCTTTTTCATCCGTAACTATTTTATTTGACAACATTTTTTCTTAACAAATACATGGATTTTGATCTTTCATTCGTAACTGTTTTATTTGTTTTATTTTGATTTCCTAACGCACAATTTTTCTACCCAATCATGGATACCGGAGACATTCTTAATAGTACCCATGATTTCTGAGAGAAGAAGAAACATATATGGTGTTAGTAAAACATCTCCAGTCAGAACGAGGAAAAGTAAATAGTTGTGAGTTAAAGCATACTCACGTGCACGATTCCACTTCTCAGGGAGGGAAGATTTTCTTCACCCACTAAAGCAACAGTGGGTACAACAACATACCGGAGGTACCAACCCCTATCCTTATCATCTCCAGGGGTTACCAACACTCTTTTTCTCCTAGCAGTCAGAGTAAAAACCCCTTGACGAAACAAGGCAGGAGAGTAGAGATGAATAAGACGGTTGAAAGTAAAAGGAACCGAGGCTAAAAAAGCTAAACTCCTAAGACATGCGACAACTCGCCACACAAGCGGACCAACTTGTCCTAAGCAGATATTGAAGAAACGGCATAATTCAATTATGATTGGATCAATGGGAGGACTAAACCCTAGAGTAAAAGGGTACGTATAAACAAAAGAATATCCCATCTTGTAAGACGTTATTCTTTGATTGCTATTCGGAATGTAGATAGGGAAATAAGGCCTCCAAAAACACTCCCTACGAACAAGGCAAATCTCACCCTCGGTAATAAGGGTTGGATACCTTTCAAAACTCTCAAGGGAAGAAGATTGGTCTACGATAACTTGATTATCACTAGCAAAGAAAAACTCAACAGGAAAAATTGCATCAACTCCAGGTTCACAAAGAACCTCTACCTCTAGACAAAGACCGGGAAGCCCTAAACCTCGGAGAAACTAGAGACTTAGCGGAAGTAGGGGAAACTACTGAGAAGAAGAGGAGCCTCTCGAAGGAGTGGATCCTAGACTCCTAAGTTTACCACCCCTCCGACTCCTAGTCGGAGCAGAAGATGGCGTTAAATTTTCAAGAGGTACGGAACAGGAGAACACGACAGCTGGATGTGATTCGTTGAAGAGGTACGGAACAAAGAGGCATGATTCAATAAACCCACGAGCTCATTAGCCATGGGAAACTCAACATGATCAAGACAGGGAAGAGCGACGGTCATAATAAATCTGGACAAAGCTACGGGCAGATTCAAGGACCCACAATTGATTACTCGTACGTTATGTAGTCGTACCCCAATTATCGTTATCCTTTGTAACTCCCCATTAATGTCATAATTAGACATTAATGGGCAATCATAGCAAGAGTTGTACGTTATATCAAGGAATATCCTATATAAGGGACGGGAATACAGCTTGTAAAGGCATCTGATTCTCGATACAATCTACTTTACTTTTCAATATCTGCAATATTGTCTATTATTCATTTTTCTCTATTTCCTTGATTATCAGTAACCCGTGTTCATCCTAGAGATAACTTTAGTCAAAGGATCTAATTCTTTGCTTAAACAGGGTTGGCTCTTCCACACTGCACAAAAAAAAAATTTCCTTAAAGGATCATGGTGTGAGCATTGCCCGGGGTCCCTGAGGCCCTTGGGAAATTTGACATACCAGGATACCCCTATTGTACATCATGAGACGATGACACCTTGAGCTGTTTGAAAGCCTGGTATTTCCAAGTTCACTTTGGGCAAATTCAAGCTCCCTATATCATAACTTTTATTTATTATGTAATGGTCTGTAATAATAATCATTGTAAACAAATATTTAAGGATATTAGTAAAGTGGGAGGGACATTTATATGTGTTTTGTGGGGGAAATTGGGTAGAAATCATGCTCTTAGGATTACTATGACTATTTTCTTGCATTAGGAATCATGCTCTTAGGATCCTTTGTGTATTAGCAAACATGTTCCTAGGTATCATATCATCTCTTCTGAAACCTCTAGTTTTCTAAAATATGTTGCGCACAACATGCGTGCTTAGAAATCCTATCACTACGTTGTTATTAGTTCTGCCTAATAATCATGTTCATAAAGTTCTCCTTTGTGCATTAGAAAACATGTTTTAGGAATTTTATTGCACTCGCCTGAATACTACGCCTATGTCTAGATAGTATAAAAAGCAGCCCCAACACCAAAATATCATGCTCATAGAGAATAAATGTATAAAATCAGTTTTATAATGCTCAGCACCTAGACAACATGCCTATAGGAAATCATGAACTCAAACTGCCTATTTAAAATCGCTTGTTAGTATTAAGATTCTGATTAACATTTAGATATCATGTTTATGGGACATCTCGAATCCACGCCTAGGCAAGCCTGTAAGGTAATTGAAATCTTGCAAATAGTAAAACTATGCTTTGTTTAATTATTTGTGAACTGCCCAGATTCAGCAAGTCCTAAAAAGAATGTTGCATATTCTCTTCTTGTCATGCTCACCTAGATATCCTGTTCTAGGACTTTTCTGAAATATTTTAAATCTTGTTGTTTGAGACGTGCCAATTATCTGTTTATTTGTGGAGGTAAACATGCTCCCCCTTAATTGTTCTTTACTTGACAGTCTTATATGTTCTTTGTTGTCACTTAGATTTTTTCCTTTAAGCACCTCAGGAGAGTCTCGAACTGCCTAAATTAGAGGTCCTAAACACCTCCATCTCCATAAAGGAGGGACGGGTAATGCACACATAGAGTTCGTCTAATTAAAACAGCTTATAACCGCTAAGGGGAGGGTAATTGGGTAGCAAAGGATATGATGACATGTGCGCTAATTCCACGTGTAACCCTTCTAGTTGAGGAAGGTTTACCGGGTATTGCACAGACGTGATCCTATAGGCTAATAAACCTAGGAACTCCCTTATTCTTGTTTTAATAATCTTTATGTGCTTAAAGTGTTTTATTTGCTTAATGACTAATCCAAAAAATGATTTTGACCGGGACCCACCGTTGTAGACCTCGAGGGGTGCCTAACACCTTTCCCTCAAGGTAATTTCAAGCCCTTACCCAATCTCTAGCAAAACAAATCGGTTTATATGGGTTACTTGCATTAGGTGCCCTAACGCACCTTAAATCCATTAGGTGGCGACTTTTCAATTTCCATACCCCTTTCCCAAAAGGAAAGGAGTTCTCCGAAAATGTCGAAACCTCGACTCCCCGAGGAAGAAAAGTGGGCGCGACACAATATGTCACAACCCAAATCCTAGCCTGTCATGATGGAGCCTATCGATTTTACTAGGCAAGCCGACATTTTCAAAATACTTTTAATATTTCACATAAAGATAAATCAAAAAATTTTAAATATCAAAGTTTTCATAAAACATGAGTTATACCCAAAATACAGTGCGGAATATAGCCCCAACATTGGTGTGTAACTAAGTCATGAGTATCTAAACTTAATCAGTCTCGAAATACAGGACTACCACAGTCTGAATCAAAATACAATGAAAGAAAAGATAAGGAAGAAGAAAACAAGGTCTTCGAACGACAGGATGCTACCTCGCTATCTCCAACAAACAGCTACGATAGCAATCAACACCCTCCGTGGCCAGAAAATCCTGGATCTGCACACGAAGTGCAGGGTGTAGCGTGCGTACAACCAACTCAACAAGTAAATTAAGTCGAATTAGTATGTAAATGCCAAGTTCAAGTAAAATCGGATAAAGATATCTTTTAGAAGTATTCAAAATATCGATATAAAGAAAATGTGCGCAAAAATAATGAATCATATACAGTTTCTCAAGGAAAAATTCACTTAGTCCTCCCATTCACTCCAACCTCACGATCACTCATTCCTCACAACTACTTGTTCCTCATGATCACTCAGCACTCGACACTTGGCACTCGTACTCAGGAGGTACCTGCGCTCACTGGGGGGTGTACAGACTCCGGAGGGGCTCCTTCAGCCCAAGTACTATAACAAGCCAATCATGGCATATATATCAAGAAACATGTTGCGGCGTGCAGCCCGATCCCATAATAACCTCACAATTAAGCCATCGGCCTCACTCAATCATCAATCTCTCCAGTCTCTCGTGCTCTCAGAAATCAGGAAAATAGCCCAAACAGTAATAATATGATGAATCAATCAATAATAGTAGAGACTGAGGTGTTATAGGAAAATGAAGACTGGGTCTTACAAATAACATATTATAGGTAATTTGACCTATAACACGAGCTATGTGGGTCCCATCAGTACCAATACATGGCATAAGCATGATCTCTAACAAGATTCACAATTAATTATCTAAAGCACGTGAAGAGAACAAGTTAGTTCAAATTCAAGTTTGACGAATGGACCAATTCCCAATTCCCACGGTGCACGCTCTCACACCCGTTACCTAGCATGTGTGCCACCTCCAATCAATCATATAATTCAAAAACTCGGGGTTTCATACCCTCAGGACCAGATTTAAAACTGTTACATACCTCAATCTGAGCAATACTCTACTCAAAAATGCTTTGCCTCTCGAATCCATCGCGAAACGTACCGAATCTAACCATAAGCAGTATAATACAATTAATATAGGCTAAAGGGATCAATTTTACAAGAAAAATAATAAATTATAGCCATAAATCCGAAATCGGCTCAAACCGCCCCTCGAGCCCACGTCTCAAAATCTGACAAAAGTTACAAAATGCAAAAGCACATTCACTCACGAGTTTAACATTACCAAATTTACCAAAATCCGGCATCACATTGTCTATCAAATCCCCAAAATTTATTCTCCAAATCCCCAGCCTCAAACCTCCAAAATTCACCTAAAAAACACATAAACTAGGTGGGAAATCAGTGGGTAAACATCATTATAGAAGAAAAATGAATACAAGAAGCTTACCTCAGTAATCTCTTCGAAATCCCTCTAAAAAACCTCCAAAGTCCGAGCTCAAAATGATGAAAATTGTGAAAAATCTCAAAGTCTCGCATTTATATGTTCTGCCCAGGCTTTCCACGTCTGTGAAAAAAATCCCGGTCGTGCGGGCTCACTTCTGCAAGGGAAAATCCATTCATGCAGAATTCTCTTATTCCCTCATGGGCTCGCACCTTCGCTCCAGGTATAGCACCTTTCGAGACGCTTCTGCCGAAGCTGCCTACACCCTCCGTTCCTTCAAGCTCCGCTTATGCGCCCTATTCGCCGCATCTGTAACCTCGCGGGTGCGGAAGAAACCTCGCACCTGCGGCCTATAACCAAATCCTCATTTTCCGCTTCTGCGAGCTCGCACATACGGTGCCCACTCCGCAGGTGCAATTACACCAGCAGGAATCAAAACATCAACAATCGATTAACTTCAAAATTTGATCTGTTACGCTTCCGGAATGAACTCGAGGCCCTTGGGACCTCAACCAAACATACGAACAAGTCTTATATCGCAACACAAACTTATTCGAATACTCAAGTCACCTCAAATAACATAAAAAACACGAGTTACAGATGGATTCAAGCCTAAAGAACTTTGAGATTTCCAAATTCCACAAATGACGCCGAAACCTATCAAATCACGTCCGATTGACCCCAAATTTTGCACACAAGTCATGAATGACACCAGGAACCTACTCCAACTTCCGGAAATCCAATCTGACCCTTATAATAAAAATTCCACTCCCGATCAAGCAGGATTCAGAGTCAATTATATAAAGCACGTGAAGAGCATATACCTAACAACAAGTTTGTTCAAATTTCGCTTTCACAAAATGGACCAATTCCCTATTCCCATGGTGCACGCTCCTACGCCCATCACCTAGCATGTGCGTCACCTCCAATCAATCATATAATTCAAAAATCCAGGGATTCATACCCTCAGAAGCAGATTTAAAACTGTAACTTACCTTAATCCGAGCAATACTCTACTCAAAAACACTTTCTCTCTCGAATCCATTTCCAAATGTCCTAAATCTAATCATAATCAGTATAATACTATTAATATAGGCTAAAGGGATCCATTCCACAAGAAAAATAATAAATTATAGCCAAAAATCCGAAATCGGCTCAAACCGGCCCTCGGGCCCACGTCTCGAAATCTGACAAAAGTTACAAAACCTGAAAGCCCATTCTCTCGCGAGTTTAACCATGAAAAATTTACCAACATCCGACATCAAATTGTCTTTCAAATCCACAAAATTCACTCTCAAAATACCTAGCCTCAAACCCCCAAAATTCACCTCAAAAACACACCAACTAGGTGGGAGATAAGTGGGGAAACATCATTATGGAAGAAAAAAAAAATACAAGAAGCTTACCTCTGTAATCTCTTCAAAGTTCCTCTAAAAAACTCCAAAGTCCGAGCTCAAAATGATGAAAATGGTGAAAAATCTTAAAGTCCCGCATTTATATGCTCTACCCAGGCTTTCCGCGTCTGTGACCAAAATCCCGCTCCTCAGGTACACTTCTGCAAGGAAAAATCCAGTCATGGAGAAGTCACTTATACCTTATGGGCTCGCACCTTCGCTCTATGTATCGCACCTTTCGAGACGCTTCTGTGGAAACCACCTACACCCTTCGTTCCTTCAAGTTCCGCTTCTACGCCCTATTTGCCGCATCTGCAGCCTCGCGGGTGCGGAAGAAACCTCACACCTGCGGCCTATGCCCAAATCCTCCTTGCCCGCTTCTACAAATGCGTCCCTCCTCTACGCTCCCCACTCCGCAAGTGCGATTACACCAGCAGGAATCAAAACATCAACAATCCATTAACTTCAAAACTTAATCTGTTAGGCATCCGAAATCAACCCAAGGCGTCGGAGGCCCCCGGGACCTCAACCAAACATACGAACGAGTCTAATAACCTAAAACAAACTTATTCGAATCCTCAAGTCACCTCAAATAACACCAAAAACACAAGTTACACACGGATTAAAGCCTAAAGAACTTTGAGATTTCCAAGTTCCACAAATGACACCGAAATCTATCAAATCACGTCTGATTGACCCCAAATTTTGCAAACAGATCATGAATGACACCAGGAACCTACTCCAACTTCCGAAAATTCAATCCACCTGATAACAAAAATTTCACTCCCGATCAAACTTTACAACATTCCAGACGCGCTCCTAAGTCCAAAATTTGCTGATGACTCGTGAGACCTAGGTAACCTAGGCTCTGATACCAACTTGTCACGACCCAAATCTTAACCTGTTGTGATGGCACATATCGATGGTACTAGGCAAGCCGGCATTTTCAAAATACATCGAATATTTCATAGAAATATAAATCAAAAGTTTTTCAATAACAAAGTTTTCATAAAACAGGAGTGAAACCAAAAATATAGTGCAGAAAATAGCCCCAACATCGCGGTATCACTAAGTCATGTGCATCTAAACATAACCGGTCAGGAAATACACGAATAACACATTCTTAATCCAAATACAACGAAAAAAAAAGATAAGGAAGAAGAAAACAAGGTCTGGGAATGCAAGGCAGCTACCTCGCTATATCCAACAAATACCTACGAGAACTATCAACACCCTCTATGGCCAGAAACTCCTGGATCTGCACACGAAATGCAGGGTGTAATGTAAGTACAACCAACTCAGTAAGTAAAAATAATAAATAAGGAACTGAAATATAGTGACGAGCTATGCAATTATAATTCATTTTCAGTAGTTTGAACAAGGAAAAATAGACATGCTCCTCAAATCTTGTAAATAAAGTCCAACCAGTATGTAAATGCCAAGTTCAAGTAAAACCGGATAAAGACATCTTTCAGAAGTTTTCAAAGTAGCGATATAAAGCAACTGTGCGCAACAACAATGAATCATATACAACTTCTTAAGCCAACATTCACTCAGTCCTCCCATTAACTCCAACCTCACAATCACCCATTCCTCACAGCCACTCATTCCTCACGATCACTCAGCACTCGACACTAGGCACTCGACACTCGTACTCAGTAGGTAGCTATGCTCACTGGGGGTGTACCAACTCCGGAGGCGCTCCTTCAGCTTAAGCACTATAACAAGCCAATCATGGAATATATATCAAGAAACATGTTGCGGTGTACAGCGCAAACCCATAAATATCCTCACAATTAGGCCCTCGGTCTCACTCAGTCATCAGTCTCTCCAGTCTCTTGGGCTCTCGGAAATCTGGAAAACACCCCAATCACTAATAATGTGATGTATCAATCAAGAATAGTAGAGATTGGGGTGTGATATGCAAATGAAGATTGGGATTGAGTACAAATAACTTATAACTGGTAATTTGACATATAACATGACCGCTGTCGGTCGCAACAGTACCAATACATGGCCTAAGAATGATCTCTAACAGGATTCACAGTCAATTATCTAAATCACGTGAAGAGAAAATACCTAACAACAAGTTTGTTCAAATTTCGATTTCACAGAATGGACCAATTCCCAATTCCCACGGTGCACTCTCCCACGGCCATCGCCTAACATGTGCGTCACCTCTAATCAATCATATAATTAAAAAATCTGGGGACTCATACCCTCAGGAGCAGATTTAAAACTTTACTTACCTTAATCCGAGCAATACTCTACTCAAAAATGCTTTGCTTCTCGGGTCCATTTCCAAACATCATGAATCTGACTAGAAGCGGTATAATACAATTAACTTAGGCTAAAGGGATAAATCCATAAGAAAAATACTAAATTATAGCCAAAAATCCGAAATCGGCTCAAACCGATCCTCGGGCCCACGTCTCAAAATCTGACAAAAGTTACAAAAGTCGAAAGACCATTCACTCACGAGTTTAACTATACCAAATTTACCAAAATCCGACATCAAATTGTCTGTCAAATCACCAAAATTCGGACTCAAAATCCCTAGCCTCAAACCCTCAAAATTCACCTAAAAACACACCAACTAGGTGGGAAATAGGTGGGGAAACATCATTATGGAATAAAAATGAATACAAGAAATTTACCTCAGTAATCTCTTCAAAATCCCTCTCAAAAACCTCCAAAGTCTGAGCTCAAAATGATGAAAATGGTGAAAAATCTTAAAGTCTCACATTTATATGTTCTGCCCAGGCTTTCTGCGTCTGTGACCAACATCCCGCTCCTGCGGGCTTGCTTATGAGAGGGAAAATCCATTCATGCAGAAGTCACTTATACCTCATGAGCTCGCACCTTCGCTCCAGGTATCGCACCTTTCGAGACATTTCTGCGGAAATCGCCTATACCCTCTGTTCCTTCAAGCTCCACTTCTACGCACTATTCACCACATCTGCAACCTCGCGGTTGCGTAAGAAACCTCGCACCTACGACCTATGCCCAAATCATCCTTGCCCGCTTGGACGACTTCATCCCTGCTTATGCGGGCTCGCACCTAAGGTGCCCACTCCGCAAGTGCGATTACACCAGCAGGAATCAAAACTTCATAAATCCATTAACTTCAAAACATAATCTTTTAGGCATCCGAAATCAACCCGAGGCCCTCGGGACCTTAACCAAACATACGAACAAGTCTTATAACCCAACACAAACTTATTTGAATCCTCAAGTCACCTCATATAACATCAAAAACACGAGTTTCACATGGATTCAAGCCTGAAGAACTTTGAGATTTTCAAATTCCACAAATAACGCCGAAACCTATCAAATCATGTCCGATTTACCCCAAAATTTGCACACAAGTCATGAATGACACCCGGAACCTACTCCAACTTCCGGAAATCCAATCCGACCCTGATAATAAAAAATTCCAACTCCTGGTCAAACTTCCCAAAAATTCCAACTATCGCCATTTAAAGCCTAATTCTACTATGGACCTCCGAATTACATTCCGGACGTGCTTCTAAGTCCAAAATCTGCTCATGACTCGTCAGACCGAGGTAACCTAGGATATGATACCAACTTGTCACGACCCAAATCCTAACCTGTCGTGATGGCGCCTATCGATGGTACTAGGCAAGCCGGCATTATCAAAATACTTACATTATTTCACAGAAAGATAAATCAAAAGTTTTTAAATGACAAAGTTTTCATAAAATAGGAGTTAAACCCAAAATATAGTGCAGAAAATAGCCCTAACATCGCGGTGTCACTAAGTCATGAGCATCTAAACATAACCGGTCAGGAAATACACGAATACCATATTCTTAATCCAAATAAAACGAAAAAAAGATAAGGAAGAAGAAAATAAGGTCTACGAACGCAAGGCAGCTACCTCGCTATATCCAACAAATATCTACGAGAACTGTCAACACCCTCCATGGCCAGAAACTCCTGGATCGGCCCACGAAATGCAGGGTGTAACGTGAGTACAACCAACTCAGTAAGTAACAATAATAAATAAGGAACTGAAATATAGTGACGAGCTACGCAATTATAATTCATTTTTAGTAGTCTGAACAAGGAAAAATAGACATGCTTCTCAAATCTGGTAAATAAAGTTGAATCAGTAAGTAAATGCCAAGTTCAAGTAAAACCGGATAAAGATATCTTTCAAAAGTTTTCAAACTAGAGATATAAAGCAACTGTGCGCAATAATAATGAATCATATACAACTTATTAAGCCAACATTCACTCATTCCTCCCATGAACTCCAACCTCACAATCCCTCATTCCTCACAGCCACTCATTCCTCACGATCACTCAGCACTCGGCACTCGTACTCAATAGGTACCTATGCTCACTGGGGGTGTACCAACTCCGGAGGGGCTCCTTCAGCTTAAGCACTATAACAAACCAATGATGGAATATATATCAAGAAACATGTTTTGGTGTACAATGCAAACCCATAAATATCGTCACATTTAGGCCCTCGGCCTCGCTCAGTCATCAATCTCTCCAGTATCTCGGGCTCTCAGAAATCAGGGAAATAGCGCCAACAGTAATGATGGGATGTATCAATAAAAAATAGTAGAGACTGAGGTGTGATATGCAAACGAAGATTGGGATTGAGTACAAATAACATACAACAGGTAATTTGACATATAACATGACCATTGTGGGTCGCAATAGTACCAATACATGGCCTAAGCATGATCTCTAACAGGATTCACAGTCAATTATCTAAAGCACGTGAAGAGCATATAACTAACAACAAGTTTGTCCAAATTTCGGTTTCACGGAATGGACCAATTCCCAATTCCCACGGTGCACGCTCACAGGACTGTCACCTAGCATGTGTGTCACTTCCCATCAATCATATAAATAAAAAATTTGGGGTTTCATACCCTCAGGAGCAAATTTAAAACTATTACTTACCTCAATCCGAGCAATACTCTACTCCAAAATTCATGTGCCTCTAGAATCCGTATCCAAACGTTCTGAATCTAGCCATAAGCAGTACAATAAAATTAATATAGGCTAAAGAGATCAATTCCACAAGATAATTATAAATTATAGCAAAAAATCTGAAATTGGCTCAAATCGGCCCTCGATCCCACGTATCTAACTCCGATAAAACTTACGAAACCCGAAATCCCATTCACTCACGAGTCTAACCATCCCGAATTTACTAAAATCCGACATCAAATGGTCAGTCAAATCCCCAAAATTCACCTAAAAACACACAAACTAGGTGGGAAATCAATGGGGAAATATCCTTATGGAAGAAAAATGTATACAAGAATCTTACCTCAGTAATCTCTTCAAAATCCCTCTCAAAAACCTCCAAAGTCCGAGCTCAAAATGATGAAAATGGTGAAAAGTCTCAAAGTCTCGCATTTATATGTTCTGCCCAAGCTTTCAATTTCTGCCACCAAAATCCCGCTCCTGCGGGCTCGCTTCTGCAAGGGAAACTCCATTCCTGCGGAAGTCACTTAACCTCGTGGGCTCGCACTTGCACTCCAGGTCTCGCACCATTCGAGACGCTTCTGCGGCCCATGATCGGGTTCTGCGGAAACCACCTACACCATCAAATCCTTAAAGCTCCACTTCTACGCCCTATTCGCTGCATATGCAGCCTCGCGGGTGCGGAAGAAACCTTGCACCTGCGGCCTCTTCCTAAATCCTCCTTGCCCGTTTCTACGATTTTCTCTCCGCTTGTGCAGGCTCGCACCTGCCCACTTCGCAGGTGCGATTATACCAGCATGAATCAAAACTTCAGCAACCCATTAACTTCAAAACTTGATCCATTAGGCATCTGAAATCAACGCGAGGCCCCCAGGATCTGAACCAAACATACGAACAAGTCTTAAACCAACACAAACTTAGTCGAATCGTCAATTCACCTCAAATAATATGAAAAACACGAGTTACACACGGATTCAAGCCTAAAGAACTTTGAGATTCACAAATTCCACAAATGACGCCTAAACCTATCAAATCACGTCTGATTGACCCCAAATTTTGCACACATGTCATGAATGACACTAGGAACCTAGTCCAACTTCCGGAAATCCAATCCGACCCTGATATCAAAAATTCCACTCCCGGTCAAACTTCCCAACAATTCCAAATTTTGCCATTTAAAGCCTAATTCTACTACGGACCTCAGAATTACATTCTAGACGCGCTCCTAAGTCCAAAATCTGCTAATGAGTCGTGAGACCTAGGTAACTTAGGCTTTGACACCAACTTTTCATGACCCAAATCCTAACCTGTCATGATGGCGTCTATCGATGGTACTAGGCAAGGAGGCATCTTCAAAATTCTTCAAATATTTTACAAAAAGATAAATCAAAAGTTTTTAAATAACAATTTTTTTGAAAACATGAGTCAAACCCAAAATACAGTGCGGAAAATAGCCCAGCATGGGTTTGTCACTAAGTCATGAGCATCTAAACATAACCGATCAAGAAATACACAACTACCACATTCTGAATCCAAATATAATAAAAGAAAAGATAAGGAAGAAGAAAACAAGGACTACGAACGCAAGGTAGCTACCTCGCTATCTCCAACAAACACCTATGAGAACTATCAACATCCTCCGTGTCCAGAAACTCCTGGATCTGCACACAAAGTGCAGGGTGTAGCGTAAGTACAACCAACTCAGTAAGTATCAATAATAAATAAGGAACTGAAAGATAGTGACGAGCTACACAATTATAATTCATTTTCAATAGTCTTAACAAGGAAAAATAGACATGATTCTCAAATTTGGTAAATAAAGTCGAATCAGTATGTAAATGCCAAGTTCAAGTAAAACCGGATAAGGATATCTTTTAGAAGTTTTTAAATTAGGGATATAAAGAAACTGTGTGCAACAATTATGAATCATATACAACTTTTCAAGCCAACATTCGCTCAGTCCTCCCAATCACTCCAAGCTCACAATCACTCATTCGTCACAGCCACTCATTCCTCACGATCACTCAGCACTCGGCACTCGCACTCAGTAGGTAACTGCGCTCCCTTGGGGGGGGGGGGTTACAGACTTCGGAGGGGCTCCTTCAGCCCAAGCTCTATAACAAGCCAATCATGGCATCTATATCAAGAAACATGTTGCGGGTTGCAACCCGATCCCATAAATATCCTCACAGTTAGGACCTCGGCCTCACTCAGTGATCAATCTCTCCAGACTCTCAGGCTCTCAAAAATCAGGAAAACAACCCAAACTATAAAAATATTATGTATCAGTCAATAATATCATATACAAATGAAGATTGGAATTGAGTATAAATAACATAAAACAGTTAATTTGACATATGAAACGACCTAAGTGGGTCCTAACAATACGAATACATGGCCTAAGCATGATCTCGAACATAATTCATATTCAATTATCTAAAGCACGTGAAAAGAATATACCTAACAACAAGTTTGTTCAAATTACGGTTTGATGGAATGGACCAATTCCCAATTCACACGGTGCACGCTACCACGCCCGTCACCTAGCATGTGTGTCACCTCCAATCAATCATATAATTAAACAATCCGGGGTTTCATACCCTCAGTACTATATTTGAAACTGTTACTTAGTCAATCCGAGCAACACTCTACTCCAAAATTCCTTTGCCTCTCGGATCCATCCCCAAACGTCTCGAATCTAGTCATAGGTAGTACAATACAATTAATACAGGATAAAGGGATCAATTCCACAAGAAAAATACTAATTATAGCCAAACCTCCGAAATCGGCTCAAACCCGCCCTAGGCCCACGTCTCGAAATCAAACAAAAGTTACAAAACCCGAAAGCTCATTCACTCACGAGTCTAACCATACCAAATTTACCAAAATACGACATTAAACGGTCATTCAAATCCCAAAAATTCACTCTCTAAATCCCTATCGTCAAACCCTCAAAATGCACCTAAAAAAAACACCAACTAGGTGGAAAATCAGCGGGGCAGCATCATTAATGATGAAAAATTTATACAAGAAGCTTACCTTAGTAATATCTTCAAAATCCCTCTCAAAACCCTCAAAAGTCCGAGCTTAAAATGATGAAAATTTTGAAAAATTTCAAATTTATATGTTCTCCCCAAGCTTTCCGCATCTGCGGCCAAAATCCCGCTCTGTAGGCTCGCATCTGCGAGGGAAAATCCATTCCTGCGGAAGTCAATTAACACCTCTGGGCTCACACCTGCGCTCCAAGTCTCGCACCTCCCGAGATGCTTCTGCGGCCCATTATCCGCTTCTGCGGAAACAACCTACACCCTTCGTTCCTTTGAGCTCTGCTTCTGATACCTATTCGCCGCATCTGCGGCCTCGCATGTGTAGAAGAACCTCGCACATGTGGCCTATGCCCAAATCCTCCTTGCCCGTTTCTGCAACTTCCTCCCCACTTCTGCTGGCTCGCACTTGCGGCGACCACTCCGCAGGTGCTATTACACCAGCAGTAATCGAAACTTCAGAAATCCATTAACTTCAAAACATGATCCATTAGGCATCTGAAATTAAGAGCCTCGGGACCTCAAACAGACATACTAACAAGTCCTATAACCCAACACAAACTTAGTCGAAACCTCAAGTCACCTCAAACAACATCAATAACACTAAGTACACATGAATTCAAGGCTAAAGAACTTTGAGATTTCCAAATTCCACAAACAACACAGAAACATATCAAATCACGTCCGATTGACCCTAAATTTTGCACAGAAGTCATGAATGACTCCACGAACCTACTCCAACTTCCATAAATCCAATCCTACCCCGATATCCAAAATTCCTCTCTTGGTCAAACTTCCCAAAAATTCTAACTTTCGTCATTTCAATCCTAATTCTACTATGGAGAATTACATTCCGGATGAGCTCCTAAGTCCAAAATCACCTAATGGAGCTAACGGAACCATAAAAATTCAAATCCGAGGTCGTTTACACATAAGTCGACATCCAGTCAACTTTTCCAACTTAAGTTTTCAATTAAGAGACTAAGTGTCTCAATTCGCTCTGAATTCACTCCGGACCCAAACCAACTAACCCGTTAGGTCATATAACAACTGCAAAAAACAAAAGAAGCAGAAAATAGGGGAACAGGGCTACAAGTCTCGAAATGATCGACCGGGCACTTACGAAATAACTCGTAAAATGCATGTCAAAGTATAAAGAATTCACTTTCATAATCAATAATTACACCCTAATACTCCATATTTTATTAACAAGTATGTCACACTAATTCCACCATATGAGTATAATGAAACAATAGCCGCTGTTATTTCTCCACATATTCATAATCAGGAATAGCCACCCTTATTCCATTACATGTGCATTATCAAATTAGTCACTCTTATTCTATCACATCTGCATATCGATAACCACAATCACACAATGAAAATCTAGTGCCAGAATATCACCACAATCATATGGAAAAACCTCCTGTCGACACCAATAAATCCGCCCAACATATCCACATATATGCCAAATTACCATTAAAATATATATGCTCATAAATTTTTAATAAAGTGCACAACACATGATAATAATAAAATTCGGATGAAGGTTCAACATATAAATCATGACTACGGCTTAATCATTTTAGAAATGATTCCACAAATGCCCATCTTGGCTAATTAGGCTATAATGATCATAAAACATGATCTCAATCAAGAAAGAATAACTCTCGTAGCCATATAAAGGATGGCACATGTATCACAAAGATCACACATTCAAATCAAGGCACAACACAAGAACAATATGTACATATGGGTGTTCATAACCTACATGTGACTACATCCGAGACAATTATAGCATCAATCTCAAGATTAGTTCATTGTGTTCAAAATAAGGTACCAATAGCCTTAACACTTGCACTAACATGGATTATTGCACTCACATAGTCAATTAATTTAAAAATGATGTTAGGCTATAAATTCATACTTTAGTTGTAGTTTGCACTCTAATTACTACACTTTGATTATATTTGAGCCTAATTGCTAGTACTTTGTACTTATTTCGTGTCTTATTCCGTGGAGCTTTGAAGTCCGGGTAGAATCCCATGGAATTAAGACGAGATCATGTTCCATGTTCGAGGACCAAGTCTGAATATCAAAAAATGAGAAGAGAAATTTACTATGAGAAAATTGCACTACCATGCCGCAGGGTGCAAGGTGGTAGTGCAAAATTATAGTAGATTGTAAATTTACATCTCTCTAATAAAATCCACATGCACGGCGCACGGGATAGGGTGTGGAGCACCACGCATGTATGAAATTCGTAGAGTAGTTTTCCACTTCAGCTTATAAAGGATAGTTTTGTCCCAACCCGTTTTTTCATGGTATAAATACACCAAAAATATATTTTTTTAAGGCAATTTTGACCTACGAAAGATTAAAAGAGAATCGAAGACTCAAAGCACAAGGATTAATTATTCTTTTATCAGCTCAACACCCGAGTTTGGATTGAATTCATGTTTTCTTATTCATCAACTTTATTTGTGATGAATTTTTCCATGATTATGGAGTAGTTTACCTAAGGGTTTGATGGATGTGGTGTTTGATTGATATTTGTAAATTTTAACTCTAGTTATTTTGCATCAATTCATTTATGAAGCTTTAAATTGATTGCAACTTTATTTTCCGAATTATTTTATCGAAAGAGGAATATTTTAGGTGATTATCTTTGCATTATATTTTTTGATTTAAATCAACGATTCTTTTTAGTAATCGAAACTACTTGTTAAAGTTTTTATTAAATCAAGTTAGGAGAATATTCGAGAGACATTTTCCTAAAGACTAGTTGATCACGCTCAACTATTTCTAATAAAAGACTAAGAGGGCGTTTAAAAATATAATCCGGGGTATTATGCCCAGAGTCGATCCCACAGGGAATTTACGTATCAAGCAAGCTGTTAGAATACTCAACTATCACTTGATGTTGTTTAAATTTCTAAAACTAAAGATAGAAACTAAAGATTAACTACACTAAGGTGTAAACAATTGTAATAAAGATCTAAGGTTATGGTTTTCTCCGTCGGTGAATTTACTTCTCGGATACTTCATATAGCTTTATTAGTTGTTTCTAT
>ML358653.1:0-68929 GCA_005239505.1 Nicotiana paniculata | reverse complement strand
ATTTATAAGTTTAGGACAAACCCTAAACGTGTAGGAGACTTCTATTTCAACCGGGAAACACTTAAACTCGTCAAAACTCAAAATTGACCAGAACCAAGAGACCAGGCGTTTTGGCTCTAAGGCCTGGATAAGGCCAGGCCAGGCATGGCGTTTTGGCTCTAAGGCCCGGATAAGGCCAGGCCAGGCCTGGCGTTTTGGCTCTAAGGCCTGGCTATAGCCCGGTGCACTCCTCTTCGCCTCTTGAGCGTATTTTCGACGTTTTTGCATCCATTTAGCTCGGCTTCCATCTCCAATTCACCTACACATGAAATTGACTCGATTATGCTCATAAAAAGTGTGTTTTTATCATTAACGCACATAAAATGTAAGGCATATAACATGTTAAACTATGAATTCTAGCCTTGTATCACTAGTCCATTAATGTGTTCTTGCATATCTTCATAATTCTTTATATTAGTTTACCTTGTATGGTTAATATTTAATTGAGAGAGGAGTCTTGGCTATACAATTGAACTAATCATCGAGTAAATTCGTGAGAATCATTAGAACATCAAAGTGAATTGAACTCGAATTAGAGCCTGAATAGCTATCTTTCACCTATCATGTCACAACCCTTATTTCTCCCACTAATATTTTTGTGTTGCTCAGTTCTTGTTCTCCGTGATCAATTGTTAATTGCTTTAGTTTTTTATAGTTAATTTTAGTTTATAATAATTCACATCAAAGTGTTAATCAGCCTAAATAGTGTTAAAACAAAAATTACTTGAATATTATTTAAATCGAATCCATGTGTATTCAATACTTTTATTGTACTATCTTTGGCTAGCGAGCAATAACTTTGTGTTGTATTTTGCGTTCGTCAAGTTTTGGCGCCATTGTCAGGTATTGGCTATCAATAGTTTTCAAAATATTTTTGGTTCTAATTTAAGAAATACTTTTAATATTTTCTTGTTCATTATCAATCACAGTTCTTTCATCTGTGTGCTGGGAACATGTTATGCTCATTGGTGTATGAATCGATCCTCTTCCAAGGAATTGGTTCCATACAACCCATAATTGGATAAACACCTGAGAAAGTTGAGAAAGGAGAAGGAATCAAGTGGATCATTCTTGGGTCAAACTTCAACTCAAGATAAAATCAAACAGCGAGAATGATGGAGTAGGCTTAACTGCAAGAGAGGCAGCACAACAAAGAGAACAAGTTGCACAGATAATAGCTTAAGCAGCCTTAGAACTAGTGATGAGACTATCGAAGAGGATGGGGGAGTCAACGATTCAATCTAGATCGAACCCTGGTTGAAGACCGATTCGAAAATGTGGCTCCAAGTTCTAGGAGAGCATTAGGTGACTATGCTAGACAAGCCTACAATCATGGAGTGTCAAGTGTCAGACCTCCAAGCGTAGCAGCAAAAAATTTTTAGTTGAAGCAAGGCTTGCTTCAAACCATCCAAAATAATTGTGTCTTTAGAGGGAAGGTAAATGAAGATCCTAACACTCACTTGATGAAGTCTTAGGAAATCATGAACACCTTCCAGTACAATGGAGTGTCAAAAGATGCAGTCTACACAGTGGAATTCCCCTTTCACTAAGGGATGACGCGAAACACTGACTTCAAAGCTTACCAACTAGGCCGATCGGAACATGGGAAGATATGACCAAAATATTTCTTGATAAGTACTTCTCAAGTGCATAAACTTTGAAATTCAGAAGGGAAATCCACAACTTCTACCAAAAGGACACTTAAACGGTCTTGAAATCTTGGGAAATATTCAAGTATATAGTGAAAAAGTTTTAGCACAATGGATTCAAATTGTGGATGCAACTCCAGGACTTTCGGGATTGACTGACACCTTCCTTACGGCGAACTTTGAGTACTGCAGTTGGAGGTCCATTAATGTACAAAACTCCTGAAGGGATTGTTGCAATTCTTGATGAGCTCTCTAAAGATATTAACTAGCGGTGAGAGTAATAATAGAAGCAGATCAGTTGGGGTTCACCAAGTAGACTGTAACACATCAGTGCAAGCCCAGCTAGATGCCATGGCGAAAGAGATAAGAAACTTGACCTTAGCCAAGGTCCAAAGCCAGCCACCATTAGTTTGTGACTTTTGTTGAATGGGTCATCTGACTCCTGAGTGTCAGGACTTGACTACCGATGAAGTGGTAAATAATTTGAACTTCTTGTGGCAGAGGTATCCAGGCCTTTTTTGGAGTTCACCAAGTGGTAATCTGAACTCATGGCAGTAGAATATTCCAAGGCCCCAGGTACAAGGAGCTTCAGGATTTCAAAATTAGTAGAAGTAGCAATACCAACCTCCATAGTCTAATCATCCTTGCATGGAAGATCTGATGAAGGCAGTCATTATTAAGAGAGATGATAGTCTTGAAACTTATGGCACAACTATCCGCGAACAGGGCACAACTATTCAAAACTTTGAAAGACAACTAGGGCAGCTTGCTAATCTATTGTCTGGGAGGGTTCCAAGAACTCTCCCTACTGATACCAAAAGGAATCCAAAAGAACAATAAATGTGGTGTCTTTGATAAGTGGTCAAGTATGGAAGGATCCCATAGCAAAACAAAAGAGTGAGTTGATTGAAAGACAAGTGGAGATTGTGGAGGAGCAGAAAAATAACGACAATCAAGAAGCTGAAGCGAGGGTACATCCATATGACGGTCTGAAGAAAAAGGGGATAATTAGATCTCTAGAAAGAAGAAGGATGGGGTTTCAATGAATGAGGAGACTGAGAAAGAAAATACATGCTTGCTTAACCTTTTCCCCGGAAGGAAAGAAGAGAGAAACTGGACAAATAATTTGGCATTTTCTAGAAGTGCTCAAGCAGGTGCATGCTAATCTACCTTTCACAAAGGTGCTCTCATAGATGCCACCATATACCATGTTCTTGAAGAAGATATTGTCCGACAAATGGAAGGTGGAAGAGACGTCGGCAGTGAAGCTCACAGAGCATCGTAGTGCTACTCTACAAAATAAGCTTCCTCAAAAGTGTAGAGATCCAGGGAGTTTTATAATACCTTTCTCTTTAGGAAGTAATAATTTTTAGAAATCTTGTGTGATTCAGGTGATTCTATTAATGTTATTCATTTGTCAATTTTTTGGAAGCTCGAGAGGGGGATTGGGCCAATAAAATTTATACATGTGTATTTGCAACTGGTGGATCATACGATAATGATACCTAAAGGAATAGTGGAAGATGTGCTAGTGCGGTGGATAAATTTGTGTTCCTTGAGGACTTCATCGTACTAAAGATGGAAGAGAATAATGAGGTCCCTCTGATTTTAGGGAGACCTTTCTTGGCTACTAGAAGAGCTATTCTGGACATTCAGAAAATGCAGTTCAAGCTAAAAGTGAGGGAAGATGGAGTGGTGTTCAAGATGAAAAAAGCAATAGGGACACCTAGAGACGAGCTGACTGCACACTCTGAATTAAAGGAAAAGGCCCTAAAGGAGCGAGCTGGAGAAGTGTAGGGTTTACTCGAAGAAGGCATACAAGAAACTTTCAGCATGGATGTGGGCATTGGGTCAGGCGTGTAAATTGGATCCTGACATTGATTCAGACCTAGACCAGATGATTCAGGGAAGTATACATCACCTATTGCTTCTTTTATGTGTCATGGGGACATGTCAGAATTTAAAGTGTGGGGTGGGCATGTGTATATATGTGTTTGTTATCGTTAGTATTATAAAAAATTTAACTTTTTCCGACAATGGATTTCCTTGAATGTCTTCTTGAGGGATTAAAGTTGAATAACAAAAATTAGCCGTTTATTTTTTTGTTTTGTAAGGTAGGATAATAGTTCTCCTTTGGTTTTTCTTTGTGTCGTTGGTGTTTTCGAAGGGTTTTTACATAAATCGGGTATATTTTTTTTTCTTTTTGTTATAAATAGAGAATTCATGTGCTATGGTGTCAATGGGAGATAAATGTTCTTAACTCTTTTTTTCCTTGAAAGCGGTGAGTCCTTTAGTTGTGACACCTAGGCTCAGTTTTTGACTCATGTATAAGTGCTAGAATGTAACGACATGGTCGGTCGTTCCGAGAGTTAGCCCTGTTTCCCCCATTTTTGCTTCATTGTATGTGGTTCAGCTTCATTATGTTGTGTTATATTGGTTGGCTCGGGTTTGGAGCAATTTTTGGAGAGAAATGAGACACTTAGTCTCTTAACTTGGTTCAATAGTGGAAAAGTCAACCGGAAGTTGACTAATTGGTAAACGACCTCGAAATTTAGAATTCGGATAGCTTCGTTAAGTGATTTTTCACTTAGGAGTGTGTTCGGAATGTGTCTTTGATGTCTGGTGTAGAATTAGGCTTGAATTGGCGAAAGTTGGTTTTTGGCGATTTCCGGTCGACGGTGGAAAATAGGCTATCTGGGTCGGAATGGAATTCCGGAAGTTGGAACAAGTTCATAATGTAATTTTGGATATGTGTGCAAATATTCAGGTCATTCGGACGTGTTTTGGTTGGTTTCGGCATCATTGGTGGAATTTAGATTCAAAGTGCATAGGCTTGAATTGATGTGTTTTTGGTGTTTCGAAGGCTCGACTAAGTTTGAATGATCTTATAGGGTGTGTTGGTAGGTTTTGTAGAGCTCATGAGGGCCTCGGGTGTGTTTCGGGTGCATAGCCCTGTTTCCCCTTTGCTGCTGTATTTTCTTGGTTCTGGTTTCCTTACATGCGATCGCAATTGTGGGACAGCGATCGCATAGGTTTGTTGGTGAGGCAGCAAAAATTATTATATGCGATTGGAATTAATGGTCCACGATCGCGTAGTGGGAGGAGGCAGACCAGTGTGGTCGTGTGAGGCTTATTGCAATCGCACAGTGCGGGCGTGTGTGGCAGTGAGGTGATGGAATTGCTCTATGTGATCGCATAGAGTTGGTCGCAATTGCATTGTTGTGAGGAGTTGTCTTACACGATCACATACGTGTTTCTGCGACCACATAGGGTTAGTTTGGTTGGGCAACATTTTGTTCTTCGCGATCGCGTGCCTTTTTCGGCGATCGCACAAAGTAAAGTCTTGGCAGACAGTTTTAAGTTCTAATTTCGGGGGCTATTGGCCATAACTCATTTTTCCGTTAGAGAGCTCGGGGGAAGGAGAATTTGGATGATGTTTTCAATGGGATTCTTTTGGTAAATGTTCTTCAAACATTTTTTGTTTAATTTCATAAATTTGTCTTTGATTTTCACCATGCAATTTGAGGAATTAAAGTAGAAAATTTGGGGAAAATGGGAGGAAAATTTGGAAATTTCTTTTGGTGATTTGAGTGGGCAATTGAGATTGGACTTTGGTAAATTTGGTATGGGTAGACTCGTAAGGGAATGAGGGTTCTAGTTTTGTGATTTTTATCGAATTTCGAGACATGGACCCGGGACTCGGGTTTGGCCAATTTTGAGAATTGTGCCTAAAATTGATAGTTTTCGTTTGAGCCTTGTTCATTTAGCGTATATTGATGATGTTAATCTGATTGTGATAGACTCGGAGAATTTGGGAGCCGATTCGAGGGGCAAGAGTATTGGGGAATAGCTTTCCGGGCTAGTTTGAGGTAACTAATGGCTATAAATCTTGTCCCGAGGGTATGAAACCCCGGACTTCGTATTTCCCACTGTTTTAGAATGGTACACATGTCGGATGATGAGTATGTGACGTGCACTGATTTTTGAGCTGCGTATTATACCCTGAACCATATGTTAAATTGTGTTCTATAACTATTGCTATATTTGGGTTGTAAGCCATGTTTGGGGCCTCGTGTCGACTTGTTTAGACCCCTTGGGGCTTTTTACTGTTATTTCCTCACTGTTGACTTATGATTTACATTCAGTCATATTGTGCTTAACTGTTTTCAAAACTCAGCCTTATTTACACTATTTTGAGATATAAAATGATTTTTTGGGTCGAGTACCCCGTTTTACTGATACGCCCGAGGGGCTTTTGAGATTTGCTGACTGAGTGAGGTCGAGGGCCTGATTGTGAGGATATGATATGTCATGAGGTGGCTTGATATTAGCGCTTGGGCTGAAGGAGCCCCTCCGGAGTCTGTACACACCCCTAGTGAGCGCAGGTACCTACTGAGTGCGAGTGTCGAGTAACAAGTGATTGGGAGGCATGAATGACTGTGAGGTTACCCGAGGGGCTGATTATGAGTGACTGTGAGGTAAGACCGAGGGGCTGATTATGAGTGACTGTGAGGTATGCCCGAGGGGCACTTTCTGATACATGTTTTTGCCCGAGGGGCTACTTATGATTTTACCACTTTCACTCTGAACTTATGAAATATGTTTTGCCCGAGGGGCTTATTATAATTTTCATCATTTCTACACTAAACTTCTTGAGAGTTATGTTGAAACTATTGGCAAGTATATTTCCAAATGATTTTTTTTACTAAAATCGGCTTTTAAGCGTGATGATTTAACGTATACATTGTTGGAAAGAAAGGTTGTGCTTATTGTGAATAATGATTTGATTTTTTATGTGTTTTTTACTGCTCTGACCTGATTTATTTTCATTACTACTAAGTTCTCATACTCACATTACTCTTTGCACCTTGTGTGCAGATCCAGGTGTTAGGGTAGAGTGAGATGTGTATCTATTCCAGAGATTTCTCGGAGAGTTTGCCAGGTAGTTGCACGCATCCGCAGTCCTGCTCTCTCTCCTACTTACTATTATAGAGTTTATTTTTTTTGAGTTGTATATTTTATGTAGATGCTCATGACCTGTGACTCCGGATCTCGGGGGTTGTATTTAATATTTGGTATATCTTTAACTATTTTAAAAATGTTTAGAAGAAACCTTTAAAAGCTATCAGTTTAGTAAAGATGTGGCTTAGTTCCACTATAGGCGCCATCACGACTGGCTTACATTTGGGGTCGTGGCAAGTTGGTATTGGAGCGCTAAATTACATAAGACTCACCAGTCATGAGTAGCTTTAGTAGAGTCTTGCGGATCGGGACGGAGACGTATGTACTTATCTTCGAGAGGCTGCAGAACCCTTAGGAAAATCTTACATTCTTGAATTTTTGTCGCGCGAATCCATTCATTTCAGCCAAGAGCATAACTTTTGAATTCCTTCCACGTATTCGAACGCGCAGGAGAGCGCTTGGTATCAGTTGTGCATCTACAGCTTGTGACTTCCATGGATGAGATATGATTTTGGCATGTTGGTAATGGGCCAGTCTGGAAGACTTAAGGCTGGATTCATTATGTGGCTTGAATGCTAAGATTTTGATTGTGTGTGCCGTGATTTTGGGGACTTATATGTCCGTTTGTGTTCTTATTGATGAGAATTGGTTACTAGATGGCTACGTGGTCAGTGTGATTTGATGGTTAACGGTGTTCAGATTGTTTGATTGTGACAAAAGGGTTGGCTAAAAATATGGCAAGAACTATTGAGTGTTTGATTTTTGTCTCGGTTTGGTATATGGCTTCGAGTTGTGTGTGTATTGGAAGACCTCTCATGTTATTTAGTTGTGGAGTGTAGCGGATCTTTCTGTTGGATTAAGAATTCCCGGTGATGTCTTTTGGGCTCATCATTGCCCCAATATCATTCATGTATTTGATTAACGGTGCATTCCAATCGTATTAGCACTCATTTCTATTGTATTAGTTGCTGGCATCCTGGAATATACACGTAGCCAGGAGTAGAATACTTAGTATTTGAGGATGGCATTATAAGGATTCAAGGAGGAATAGCTCTATGCAAAGTTCTCCAAGTGTGATTCTTGGCTCAGTTCAGTAGCATTCTTGGAACATGTAGTGTCTAGTGAGGGTATCCATGTGGTCAAACGTGTGTGGGTAGAGCTTCTAGAAGCTCAAGATTTCTTTGACCACCGCTCCAGTGTTAGTTCTGCCATTAGCTTCAGGTTCTTACCGCGTACTGTGATGCCTCGAGGGTAGGAGTTGTTTGTGTTTAGATACAGTGGGTGTAGTGATTGCGTGGTAGTTATGGTCTTCAGAAGTGTATAGAGAGATATCAGTTTGAAGCTAAGCGGGCAGGGGTATCTCCAGCGGGTTCTCCTGGGGTGTGTGATCCTTATGTTGTTATGTAGTAAGTTCTCTTCTACCAGTAAGTGATATATGTTGTAATTTGAGTTTAGATCGCTTGTGGAAGTTGACATGACTATTACAATGGTGAGTGCGAGATTTGCAGATGACTTGAGATGTTAGACGGGTTGTGTTATTATGGGCGTTGTGAGTTATTGGTTGTCTTGATCGTTGGCTTTGAGCCAAGTGGGGGAGTGTGTTAATGATAAGTTGATTACACGATTATGTGTTGTGTTGGTTTCAGTTCGAGGTATATTGGTAAATCAGTTATGACCTGCGGATGTGGGGTCTGGGAATGACACGGGTAATGGAAATTTCTTCGATAAAGGTTGTAATGTACTCCATTGGGTAAATGGGTTCTATTGAATGATTGAGTGGTAATTGTAAATGGTGTAGTGTGTGAAGTGTATGAACTTGCTTGTGGCTTCAAGTGAGTGGATTACTCTCCTAGTATGTTAGTGTGCAAATGGGTCAGGTCAATTCTGTCTTGGTCAGTGTAATTGAGATTTACGTTGGAGGGTATCAGGACTTATGGCATTTCTACATTATCATGGATTCTACATATCAATATCAGGAAAGTGAAGGTAATGGCTTTAGATTCACAAGAAGTCTCTTCAGGGTAAGTATTTTGAATGTGATACTCTTGGGGATAGTTGAGAGAGTATTCAGCGGCTTACGATCCTTAGGCGGTATAGTGTTATGCTTGGGTCTCGTGAGGTGAGTCTTGCTCGAGGCTTATGGTATTACAGCAAGGAGAAGTATCAATTTGAAGGTAAGTCAGAAGAAACTTAGGTAAATAGGACAACTTGGTAGTAGGTCGGATCGGCATGGTAAGGGATACGATTAGTTCTTTGGGTGTTCATGAGGTAATGAGTTTTTACATGTGTTTCTTAGCAATGCCCTTGGATTTTTGGTGGCCTGCGTAGCTTGGTTGAGTTAGAAGGATTCAGTCTGATGGTCTGGTGTTGCACAAACAGGATTTCGGATAGTTCCTGATGGTTTCTAACACGGTTAAAGATGCATGTTTTCTTCTGGGGTGAGGTGCAGGTGATGTATAGTGATTTTGCTTCTAAATGGGATCAAATGGAAGTTCTTGGCTAGTTGGGTACGTAGGATTGCCCTAGGATTGCATGGCGTATGTGGTATGTTGGGTAGATTTGAGATTTGCACATGTGAGGTCACGGTTCAGTTTTGGAAGGAAGGTCAAAACAAATTTCTTAGACAGCATCGGCAGTTCCAGACGACTAGGTAGATGATAGCACTATTGGGTGGCTTGATGAAGGTATACATTTCAGAAAGGTCATGTTTGGATTTAAGGGTACTTCATTGGTACTTCGACGCTCTCTTGTTTGCTCGACTGCTGATATTCAAGGTTGCTTGGTAACACGGAAGAATTATAGGGGTATCCCTCATGGAATGTTGAGTATTAGAGATGTGCTAAGTATTCGAGCGGTGGATTTGGGATCAGATATAGTAATCTGTGCACTTCATGGACTTCTTCGAGACTGAGAGTTCTCATAAACAGGTTATTTTGTGATAACAAACTGTGAAGATGTGAGCAAGCTAGTCAGATGTTAATATGTACCATGGTTCAGTCATTATGAACTTCTCGGTGAGTTATCTATCTTTTGTGAGTGACTAGAATTGATTTAAGGTTATTGGTAGGCTAGTATGGGTGTGTGTTCTGCACCGGGTCGGAATAGTTGGCTCCGAATTTCTATTTTTGAGGGATGTACCATTTGATTGGGATTGAGTTTATTCATGTTCTAGAGTGATCTATGAGTTACCCTTCGGTGTTGTGAGGAGTTTTGATTATTGGTTATATGCACATATGGTGTGGTTCTAGTTGGGCTTTATATCTAGATTTGAGTAAGATAACTAATTGGGTATTGCGAGGTTGAGACGTATTGGTTATCTTCTTTCTGATTTATGTGGCATGGTATCGTCTGATTTCCCCGTGGTTATGGAAATGCACTTTGAGTACTTGATGTCGAATTTCGAATGGTTATTGATTTTGGGCAAGGTGGCCTAAAATATTTCATGTGGACCAGCGTTTGGATGAGATCGCGCAGTGTAGCAGGAGTTATGTAGGGGTATGACATTTGGTATTGGATTCGTGTGTTTTGATTTTTCACAATGTGTGCCAGTATTTTAGCATGACGTTGTGATGGTAATTATTAATGGTGGGATGGTCCTCTCGTGTGAATCTTTTATATAATTTGATTACATTGGGATGTTTCTATGGAGTGTACGAGTTGAACTTGTTATGGCTTCGAATTGTATCGATGTGCCATGTCAGCAGAGTGGTCGTGTTGGATGAGAGGAGGTCATTGGACCTAGAATGAATATTGTCAAAATTTTCTACAGCATAGTTTGAAGGATAATATCGGGAGTCGGCTTAGAAATCTGCTATAATTCCTCTTTGGGAAGGGGGAGCTTCATGTCTGACTGATCGGACGAATGGTTGTTAGTTTCTACGTGTTTCTTTCATCATCGGCAGTATATAAAAGTGTTAGAGCGAGGCATTTCTTAATAAGAGGTTATGTACCGACATTGGGTTGTTTTGAGCAGCGATTGTTATTAGGAGTTATCGCTATGGGTGTTTGAGTCACGCGGTGTATTATGTGATTTCATCTGGGGTGCATATATGGCTTGATCCAGCATGTTCGGACTTGTTCAGTTTATAGTTATGGAATTTTGATCTTGTATGTTATTTCAAAAGTGGGAATTTGGTTCTAAGGTTTATGGGTCAGGATTGGATTTCAAAATTTAAATTGTGTCGTGCTATTGGACCTATATGGGATAGGGTGACGTGAGATCACCCCCGGGTATGTGCATGGTAGGCTACGTGGGAGTTTGATGGTGTTGGAGAACAAATTTTGGCATGTTCGAGCACGAGCGTATGTTTAAGTGGGGGAGGATGTAACGACCCGATCGGTCGTTCCAAGAGTTCAGCCTCGTTTCTCCTGTTTGAGCGTAATTATATGTGGTTCAGCTTCATTATGTTATGCTAAATTGGTTGGCTCGGGTTCGGAGCAATTTTTGGAGACAAATGAGACACTTAGTCTCTTCACTTGGTTCAATAGTGGAAAAGTCAACCGAAAGTTGACTAATTGGTAAACGACCTCGGAATGTAGAATTTATGGTTCGGATAGCTTCGTTAGGTGATTTGGGACTTAGGAGTGTGTTCGTAATGTGGTTTTAATGTCTTGGTGTAGAATAAGGCTTGAATTGGCGAAAGTTAGTTTTTGGCGATTTTCGGTCGACAGTGGAAAATAGGCTATTGGGGTTGAAATGGAATTCCGGAAGTTTGAACAAGTTCGTAATGTCATTTTAGATATGTGTGCGAATTTTCAGGTCATTCAGACGTGTTTTGGTTGGTTTCGACATCATTGGCGGAATTTCGAAGTTTCAAAGTTCATAGGCTGGAATTTGATGTGATTTTGGTGTTTTTGCGCTGTTTTTGGTGTTTTGAAGGATCGACTATGTTTGAATGATGTTATGGGGTGTGTTGGTAGGTTTGGTTGAGGTCTCGAAGGCCTCGGGTGTGGTTCGAGTGGTTAACAGAGTGTGTTTGGCCTTAAAAGGACTGATGTTGCTGTTGTATTTTCTTGGTTCTGGTTTCCTTATATGCGATCGCACAATGTGGGCGCGTGTGGTACTGAGGTGATGGAATTGCTCTGTGCGATCGCATTGTTGTGAGGAGTTATCTTATGCGATCGCATAGGTGTTTCTGCGACCGCATAGGGTTAGTTTGGTTGGGCAGCATTTTGTTCTTCGCGATCGCGTGCCCTTTTACGCGATTGCATAGAGTAAAGTCTGGGCAGACAGTTTTAAGTTCTAATTTCGAGGGTCCTTGGCCATAACTCATTTTTCCATTAGAGAGCTCGGGGGAGGAGAATTTGGACGAGATTTTCAGTGGGATTCTTGTGGTAAGTGTTCTTCAATCATTTTTGGTTGAATTTCATGAATTTGTCTTGATTTTCACCATGCAATTTGAGGAATTAAAGTAGAAAATTTGGGGAAAATTTGGAAATTTCTTTTGGTTATTCGAGTGGGAAATTGAGATCGGAGTTTGCTAAATTTGGTATGGGTAGCATCGTAAGATAATGAGGATTCTAGTTTTGTGATTTTTATCGAATACCGAGACATGGACCCGGGGCTCGGTTTTGGCCAATTTCGAGAATTGTACCTAAAATATATAGTTTTCGTTTGAGCCTGGTTCATTTAGCGTATATTGATGATGTTAATATGATTGTGATAGACTCAGAGCATTTGGGAGCCGATTCGAGGGGCAAGAGTATCGCGGAGTAGCTTTCCGGGCTAGTTTGAGGTAAGTAATGGCTAAATCTTATCCTGAGGGTATGAAACCCCGGACTTCGTATTTCCCACTATTTTTAGAATGGCGCACATGCCGGATGATGAGTATGTGGCGTGCACTGATTTTTAGACTGGAATTGGTCCTCTCCGTGACAACTATTGAGCTGCGTATTTTACTCTAAACCATATGTTAAATTGTGATCTAGAACTATTGTTATATTTGGGTTGTAAGCCATGTTTGGGTCCTCGTGCCGACTTGTTAAGACCCTTTGGGGGCTTTTTACTGCTATTTCCTCACTGTTGACTTATGATTTACACTCAGTCATATTGTTCTTAACTATTTTCGAAACTTAGCCTTATTTGCACTATTTTGAGATATAAAATGATGTTTTGGGTCGAGTACCCCGTTTTACTGATACGCCCGAGGGGATTTTGAGAGTTGCTGATTGAGTGAGGCCGAGGTCCTGATTGTGAGGATATGATATGCCACGAGGTGGCTTCATATTAGTGCTTGGGTTGAAGGAGCCCCTCCGGAGTCTGTACACACCCCTAGTGAGCGCAGGTACCTACTGAGTGCGAGTGCCGAGTGCCGAGTGCCGAGTGATTGGGAGGCATGACTGACAGTGAGGTTGCCCGAGGGGCTGATTATGAGTGACTGTGAGGTATGCCCGAGGGGCAATTTCTGATACATGTTTTTTCCCGAGGGGCTACTTATGATTTTACCACTTTTACTCTGAACTTATGAAATATGTTTTATGATTTTCATCATTTTTACCCTAAACTTCTTGAAAGTTATGTTGAAACTATTGGCAAGTATATTTCCAACTGATTTTTTTTTACTGAAATCGGCTTTTAAGCGTGATGATTCAACATATACATTGTTGGAAAGAAAGGTTGTGCTTATTGTGAATTGATGATTTGATTTTTTATGTGTTTCTTACTGCTCTGACCTGATTTATTTTCATTACTAATGAGTTTGCGTACTCACACTACTCCCTGCACCTTGTATGTAGATCCAGGTGTTAGGGAAGAGTGATATGTGTATCTTTTCAAGAGATTTCCCGGAGAGTTTGCGAGGTAGTTGCACGCGTCCGCAGTCCTGCTCTCTCTCCTGCTTACTATTATATAGAGTTTATTTTTTTTAAGTTGTATATTTCATGTAGATGCTCATGATCTGTGACTCCGGGATCTCAGGGGTTGTATTTAATATTCAGTATAGCTTTAACTGTTTTAAAAATGTTTAAAAGAAACCTTTATTGGTTATCAGTTTAGTAAATATGTAAAATGGAAGCTTATTACGATTTGAGTATAGTTTTGGCTGGCCTAGTTCCATGATAGGCATCATCACGACTGGCTTAGATTTGGGGTCGTGGCACATAAATTATTTGATTTTGACTTTGCTTAACTGTTTTGACTAGAGAGTCGGGATAGATATGACCCTAAATGAGTTATGTGCCAATATGTGTGTGAAGTTTTTGCTGATATTCTGTGCATGTCATTTGATATGTAGAACTTTCCAAGTGTATTTGCAAAGCGAAATAGTATTTTTGTTCAGTCTAGGAAGTAATATAGGCATTACATTGTTGTGCTAGATAAATGCTTGCGACCCACCAACTTAATGTGTATCTTAGTTAGCCCATTTGAGTATATAATCCTATTTCTTTGGAAATCACAATACAAACCTGACCCCTTTGTCTAATTTGATCATCTATTTGAACCTTTTACCTCTCTTGGGCACTTGAAATTTATGAGCTTGTTAAAAGCTAAATTGAGGTATGGTTGGGATTTTAGTGGAAATATTGAAAAGAAAAATGGTGCACTGCTTTGAAAAAAAATGAGAGACACTTGTAAGGAATTGTAAAAGAAAAAAAGAATGAATTTCTCGATGAAACAAAAATTAGAGGATAAGAAAATATTCCTTGTTAGTGCTAGCTTTTGATATATTTGTGCTTAAAGAAATTGGGAGTTGATGTTATTATAATCTGAATGTTGGGTTTTGGTTCAATATAAGTGTGGGATTTTAAAAGGTGGAATTGTTTATGTATGAAACTGCTTAGGGAGGTATAGTCAGTATATCCAAATGTATCCTATCCATCCCGCAACCTACATTACAACCAATTAAAGTCATACTTGATCTTTGACTGAATGAGCTCAATTAGTAGAGTATTACACTACGGGCAAGACTATGGTACATCTTTTGTGGATTATTAATTTAATGCAATGAGTGAGTGAATTCTTTCCATTTTGAGTTCCTATTTGTTCATGAAGTTTATTGTTTGTGGAACTACTCTCTATTTTTGGTGTGATGGAACATGACTTGCAAAGGAGTGGCAATGACTTTGGCCTCTATGTTAGAGAAACTGAGCAGGTTGTGAAAAATGCATGGTGCTTTTGAGTCGAGTTTTAAGGCTAGGATGTTATGATAGGGTGGTTAGTATGCTTTAATTATTATGGGCATAATGTGGTAGGGAAGTAAGTTCTTTGATAAAAAGGTCGTCTCTATATGTAGTGTAGTTTGATTGGGCGTATTGCTCGAGGACGAGCAATGATTTAAGTGTGGGTATTGATGGTAGGCTAGAAACTCGTGCTTAAGTCATACTGTGCAATCTAATTACTATGCGTTGATTATATTTGAGCCTAATTTCTAGTACTTTGTACTTATTAGGTGTGTTATGCCGTGTAGGATGTGATTTTGAATGGAGAAACAAGTTTGGAGCTAAAATGGATGATTTGGATCTTTGAAGTCCGAGTAGAAGTTCATGGAATTAAGCTGGGACGATGTTCGGGATTCGAGGAACAAGTATGGATATCAAAAACTGAGAAAAGTAATTTAATCTGAGATAATTGCACTGCCCTGCCACGGGGCGCAAGATTGTGGTGCAAAATTCCTGCACAGTGTAAATTGCAGCTCTCTGATAAAATTCACAGGCACGTCGCATAGGACAGGGTGTGGAGTCGCGATTGTACAAAATTCTCAGAGCAGTTTCCCACTTCGACTTGGAAAGGGAAGTCTGTTTAGACTGAAAACATATTTTTGAAGAGACTTTTGACATACGGAAGATAAAAAGAGCACTAGAGACTCAAAGCAAAAGGATTCATCATTCTTTCCTCAACTCAACACTTGAGTTTGGATTCAATTTATGTTTTCTTATTCTTTCTCTTTATTTTTGATGCATTTCTCCATGATATGGAGTATTTTACCTTTGGTTGTGACGGATATGGTGTTTGAT
The DNA here is from genome assembly GCA_005239505.1 of Nicotiana paniculata. NCBI lineage: Eukaryota > Viridiplantae > Streptophyta > Magnoliopsida > Solanales > Solanaceae > Nicotiana > Nicotiana paniculata. The sequence continues at coordinate 53,327 of ML358653.1, read as the reverse complement.
TGATATTTGTGAATTTTAACTATAGTTCTTGTGCATGAATTTGTTTATGGATCTTTAAATTGCTTGCAACTTTGTTCACCAAAATATTTAATCAAAAGAGGAATATTTTTGGTAATTATCTTGGCATTATATTGTTCAATTTAATTCAACGATTTTTTTGAGTAATTGAAAGAGCTTGTTGAATTGTTGATTAAATCAAGTTAGGAGATATTCGAGAGACGTTTTCCTAAAGACTAGTCCATTAGCGTGTTCTTACATATCTTCACATTGATTTATATTAGTTCACCTCGTAGGGTTAAGATTTAATCGAGAGATGGGCTTTGACTATACGATTGAATTAATCATCACGTGAATTCACGAGAACCATTCGAACGTCAGAGTGAATTAAGCTAGAGTTGGATCCCGAATATCTATGTTGCACCTATCATGTCACGATCCTTATTCCTCCCACTGATATTTTTATGTTTCTCAGTTCTTGTTCTCCCTGATCAATTTATAATTTCTTTAGTTTTAATATTTAATTTTAGTTCATAATTATTGAAATCAAAGTGTTCGTCAGCCTGAATAACATTAAACAAGTAATTACTTGAACATTATTTAAATTCAATCCCTGTGGAGACAATAATTTTACTATAATATCTTGGCTAGCGAGCAATAATTTTGTATTGTGTTTTGCAATTGTCAAACAACACGTAGAATCAAGTAGAACATACAACCAAACAATGCATAAAGTAATCTAGAAACCACCACGATCATGAATACCAATGGCACATGTATATACACTCGTTACCTCATATATGCATCACCCCTGAAAGTAGTAAACAACATCAATTAGTAGGAAAATTCTCCTAAACAAAGCTAGGCAAAATACTTATCTCCTCTATGCTAGTCCAAAGCTTCAAAATTGTGTTCCTTTGAGAAATAACCTCTAACTGACTCAAATATAACCAAGAATCAACCAAGGAAGTCAACCAATGCCATATTTGAAATAATACCAACCAATAAAGTCTCGACCTTTGTAGGATTCTCAAAAAGTAAATAAAAGTCGACTCGGAGCTTGTGTGCCCGAAACCTGGAACCAATACAAAAATTCGATGAACCATAACTTGCCGAGTACAAATATATGATTAGATTCCTAAATCGAGTCCAAATTGGGACTCAAATCCTCAAAATACACTCTCTTAAAGTGTAGGAAAAACCCAAAATTTCATCTAAACATCTCATATTTTAGGTGTTAGTAATTCATGTAGATTCTTGAAATAATACCAACAGTGAGTGGAATTCACTTACCCCAAGGTATTGTGTGAAAATCACCATGAGAAAGTGCCCATCTCTAAGTTTAGAAAAGAAATGAGCTCAATATCCTGAAATATAGAACTTATGAGATCGTGAAGCGCAAATGCGGCCACCTCATTGGCCCTTCTCTATGAATGCAAAGCCATAGTCATGAACGTGACGACTGACATCACCAAAGAAGCGCAAACACGATCACCCTTTCGCAAACGTGAAGGACAAAGTCCTGCCTACCTGAACGCCTTTGCGAATACGAACACCACAAACGAACGCGATGCACCAGTCCACCTAATGTTGCGTGAACATGATACATCTATCAGGAACACGATGAACAACTATGCATAAAACCTATATACGCCACACAATTGTGATGAACATTCCGCGATCGCGAAGCTCATCAGATTACAAAAATATCAACAATAAAATACAATTTGAAATGATCCGAAATCACCCCAAATCATAACTGAGGCCCCCAAGACTCCATATAAATACATTAACTGAACTTATCCATAGGATCAAAACAGAAAAATTAACATCGAAATCAATAATCAAAGGTCAAATTCATTCTCTTAACTTTCAAACCTTCAAACTTCACCGAACGTGTCATAATCACACTTAGACATTCTGAACCACAACAAAACCTTGCACACAACTCCTAATGTAATGATTTGGACAGTCGTTATGAGTATTATAGTTTCATTCCCCACATTTATTATTTATTCTATGCTCGTTTAATGTTATATGACTTGTCAGGGTGGTTGGTTTTAGTTCCGGGGATATTTTAGAATGAGTTGGAAGACTCAGTCCCAAAGTTTGAAGCCTAAGTTGAAAAAGTTGACCAGATGTTAACTTATGTGTAGATGACTCTAGAATGGAGTTTTGATGATTTCAATAGCTTCGTATAGTGATTTTTGACTTAGGAGTGTGTCTGGATATTGATTTGGAGGTTTGTAGGTGATTTTGGCTTGAATTGGAAAAAGTTGAAAAAGTTAAAAGTTTGGAGAGTTGAGAAGTTTGACCGAGATTTGAATTTATTATTACCGGGCTCGGATCTTGGTTCCGGAAGGTCGAATAGGTCTGTTGTGTCATGTATCACGTGTGTGCCAAATTTGAGGTTGATTGGAGTTGGTTTGATCGGTTTCGGCATCAATTGTAGAAGTTTATGATGTTTTACGATGGGTTGGAATGTTTGGATTGGGTTTTGGCGGCCTCGGGAGTGATTTGAATTGGAACCCCATGGAATTTTGGACTTGCATAGGTGCTGGTGTGTTTAGCTCTGGTGCATCCGCACCTGCGGTGGGAGCGGCTGCAAATGCGGTACCGCAAGTGCGACGCTTTTGTCACAGAAGCGGACTGGAGTGAAAGCAGGGAGGCTCGCAGGAACGGGTGAATTTCCTATATTATTTCCCAAGCCACTGATCAATCCTTCTTTTCTAATTTATTGAGAAGCGTAAGTGCTACTGCGATGAGGAAACCACATGTAAGGCCCCGTAAAATTATTTTTCCTAAAACCTGAAATTTCGTTGTGCCAAGTTAGGATTTTGTGTCAGAAATTATTTCCGCAGTTCGAAATTTTGGGATTGATAAGTACGCAGGGGATTTGAAGAAAAATTTTCGGAAGTTGAGGGCATTTGTGCAGCCAATTCTGCGACCGCGGAACAACTGCCAAGTGAAGCAGAAATTTGAGTTGATTTTGGACCAATTATGCAATCAATTATGCAGTCGCATAATTATTTCACGGACCGCATAACCCATTGCAAATCCCCACGTAGAAATTTCTGGAGGGGTGTTCTGCGGCGCATTATGCGACCGCGGAAAAGGTCTGCGGACCGCAGACCGGTCGCGACTGAGGCAGAAAATTCCAATTCTTTAGGGCCATTTTGTGGCCCATTCCACGGACCGCAGATGCATTATGTGGTTGCATATCCTTGTCGGGGCTCCAAATTTCTAATTTTTAGACCCAATCCTATGTCGATATATCTAATGCCATACTTCATTTTGAGTCTATTTTTCTAGTAATTTTAGAGTGAGAAAGAGAGTCTTAGAGGGAGAAAGTATTCTTCATCAAAATTACTCCTCAATTCTTGTTTAAACCTTGAAGATTGTCAAGAGAGGCACCTAGGTCTTCTTCCTAAGAGGTAAGGTTCTATCACCAGAATTCTTAATATCAAAATGCAACTAGAATGGGCCACTAGAAAGGTTATGCATGGGGATGGAAGAGATTATCTTGCATGAATAAGTTACAAAGGAATGTAGGAAGATTGTGAGCTAAAATGGTGAAGGGTGGGGTATGGGACGATGGAATCATTTACAAAAGAAAAGGTCTTTAGAATATAATGCACACCTTTTATTTGATAATGTGCTCGACTGAGCTAGGATCTTGATCATCCTTCTAATTTTTTATTCAACTTGTTGTACTCCTAAAATAGATTGAACGTGCTAAGGGTTCCAGAATTATTGTAGAAATTAAGGAAAGCTCAATTGAGGTATGTATGTCTAAAACCCCCCTCTGCTTAGAATCGAACCCATGGTGTTCATTCTATCGGTGAAATTTCCAAATTGATCATTATAGGAATTACTATACAATATGTGTACTAATGCTTTCATTATGACTATCTTATCATTTGAGGATGTATTAAAAATATGGAATATGTGCTACAAATGCCTAGACTTCATGTCAAATTCGAATAAATGTTGTTATGCCAATTTGTATGAAAAGCCTCTATGCGCTTAGGATTTCCCAAGTTTTTCCCTTATGTGTACAAATGCCTTACATGATAGGCCTTATTGTAGCTGCTAATTTTATTTGAAAGTGTAAAAAAGGGAAACATGAATTGTAAAATGCGGCCAAGATCCAAGTATGAAATGAGATTAATAGAAATGGTAACGTCTTGGGAAAGATGGCCTAGCCGATCGGTCCGTGATCGAATGCCATGCCGCACACATGGTGGTGAATGTGCTGAAAACTGAAACTAGAAATTGAAATTTAAATTGAAACTGTGATTAGGGTTGATGTCTCAAATGAGACGACCTAGCCAATCGGGTCGTGATTGGACTCCGCGTAAGAATGCGGTGGTATTGTGGAGAATGGAGTATCAATATTTAAGATGTCCCAAATATAAAGCCATGAAAATTTACTTGAAAGGTTATGTGATTCTTAATTTGATATTGTGGTGTTAATTAAGGATATATTGATTTTATGATTACTTCCTTCTTGTATTATTGTTCAATATAATGAGATGGTGTTCAGTTATACATACTAGTGCTATTCGACGGAACTAACGTCCTTTTTGCAGTATACTCCTCCCAGTAGTCTTGGTGAGCCCCATTTTATTCCGGGGTCGTACATATTTTGTTCCTTATGTATTGTACTTGAGCTATATCCGGGGCCTTGTTGCCGGCACTTTTGTAGTACTCTTTTGTATCTATTTAGAGGCTTCGTAGACACTATGTGTGTTGTATATGGGTATTGGAAAGGTCAACGGATTATGTTGTGTTTTAGACTCTTGTTCCACTCAATCATGTAAATGTGGGTACTTGAAACTTATCAATGATATAACAAATTAAATGACTTAGTAATGTATATACGATCTTTCTATTGTCTAATTAATGAAAGTATGCCCTCTCTTTGTCATAAGTGATTCGGGTAGGAAGTGTCTAATAGGCTTGCTCACTCGGGTTTACTCAGTTAAGTGCCGATCGTGCTCCTTGATTTTGGGGCGTGACACCGCAGGTGCAGAGTTTTGGATTTTGCCTTGGGCGTGCAGATGCGGACGCGAGGTGCAGGAACGGTCTCGTAGGTGCAAGCTTTTGGCCGCATAAGTGGTAGGTCGGGGTCTAGTGTCTTTCCACATATGCAAATTTTTAACTGCAAAAGCGATACCGCAGAAGCGGTTAAGTTGACCGTAGAAGCGAAATGCCTGGTAGAATAGATAAATGCGAGGGTTAGAGTATTTTCTTCATTTTTAGACTTTGGGAGCTCGAATTGAGGCAATTTTTGAAGGGGTTTGCAATAGATTTCAATAGGTAAGTGATTTTTTATCCCTTTTATTCATGTAATTCGAATATCCATTGATTATTTCACCTATTTGTCATGAATCTAAGTTAGAATTTGGGTATTTTTGAACCAGGCAATTGAGAGAAAGATTTACGCATTTGAGTGTCAATTTGTGGTCGGAATTGGATGATTTTTGTATGGTTTCTCGTTATTGAATCGGTGTTCAAGTTTTGTAAATTTTGTCAGGTTCCGAGACGTGAGCCCGGGGTTGACTTTTTGACTTTGGTTAAAGAACTTAGCTTTATCATATGGAATCGATTCCTATAGCTTGTATCTCATGCCCCGACCTTGGGGAGCGTGGTCAACGCTCGACCGAGACATCCCAGTCAAGAAAGCGTACTTTATGCCTTCTACCCAACCTTACCAATGAATAATTTAAGAATCAGTAACAAGAAATAGAAATGAGAAGAGTAAAGTGTACGACATTCTTTTTCCATTACTGATAAGAGCTTAATTTAAAATTTCCATAATATTACAAGTTCATAGTTACGAGAGAAAACTTTTTTGACAAATACCAACACTCCTAGTTAATTACCCAACTTCGAAAACCACCCACAACATTTCTATGGAGCCTTTAAGTGTCACAAAGGAGTAGTATGGAAGTGTAGGGGTCATAACCCTGGCTATACCTCAAAACGCAACGTACAATGTAAAGCAACACAAGACTCCGGAATAGAGTAGAGCTCACCAAAATCTGCATAGTAAAGGGTAACTGCTAATAAGGATCACAACCACCTGCTGAGGAACCACCTCCATCCATTAAAGATGCAGCGCCCCCGACAAAAGGGACGTTAGTACATATGGAACAGTACTAGCATGTAAATCTAAGTATCCTCTCATGAAATAGAATACTAATACAAACATGAAAGCAACAAGGAAAACCCAATGATATCCAAATACCAAGTTAAAACATAACAAATTTAAAAATAAGAACTTAACATTTTTTGTTGGGTGATCATTAGCCTCTGATCATCCCACCATGCACCAGGCATGGAGTCCGATAACAACCTCGATTGGTCGATCCATCTCTCCACAAATTAATGTGGATTGACATGGTGATGCTAATAAAATATGACAATAAGAAGGAGGAACCACCATGCGCGCGACATGGCGTCCAATCACACCTAATCGGCTAGGTCGTCTCCGCAAATGTACCATGTGAGTCGACATGCAGCCAAGGCCAGCAACAATCTCATCCTAATTAAGGGGAAATAATCTCAACACATCAATCTCATCCCAATTAAGGGTAATAATCTCAATCAACATCTACATCGGCACATGTAGTTTCGGGTGTGGGCTGTTACAACCCACCCTTCATATGAATTAGTTAAAACAACCATATTTGAACATATTTCCACTAAGGGATGCATAACATGGTAAGGGAAATTTGAACATGACTTGATTAAATAATATTTTAGGCAAATATATCATTGAAAGTTATTTGAAACCATAGGAAAAGAGATTGATCAAACCACATTTGGAACTTACGAGTAACTCATGGATTCCGATACTAGAAAGGGAGTTTAACCAACGTACCATGCTTGAGCTTTCCCTAGATTAATATAAATTCCCAATACTTCTACAAATTTCAATCTATTGAGTACTAATTAGAAGGATTTTCATGATATAACTCTCTTGGGAATTTCGTCAAACGCCTACTATGAAAAATTGAATGCAAGGCTCTACAAGGGTAATTCCTTCCTCCCTCAACCAACTTCAACAAGAAACTACCTAAAATAGTTCAACAACCCCACGTACTACCTCCTATTGGAACATGCATGGCCTATCTCCAACTCCACAACATAATTAGACCCATAACATCTTGCATGAAAGCTTAGGAGAAGGACTTACCCGGATAGATGATGGTCAAGTGAGTGGCTTCATTGATTCTTGAAAATTGGGGCAAGAATAAGTGAATAGAATTTATAGATCTTCCCTCTCTCTCTCTCTCTCTCTCTCTCTCTCTCTCTCTTTCTCTCTCTCTCTCTCTCTCTCTCTCTAAGATACTCACTTCTCTCTAAAACCATCAGATTTTTGCCTTCAAAATGAGTACAAAGGCTTTTAATCAATTGGGTTCGAGTTATAAAAATAAAAAATGGACCCCCCAAACTGAACTCTCCAGTCGTAGAGTGGACCGTAGAACAGGTATGTGGTCCACATAAGGGACCGCGAGTTCATCCTTCAAAGCCGGGTTGATCAGGTCAGGTCCGCAGACCAGTTATGTGGTCGCATAATGCACCGCAAATGTTATGCGGTCGCATAATGCATTATACAACCATATAACGTTAAATTTCTGGGCAAACTTTTAAGGGTCCTTAATTGTATTGATTATATTAAGTTGTTTGTGACCAAATTCAAGTCGTTTCGAGGCCGATTTGTGAGGCAAGAGCTTATTGGAGTTGTGGCGCGATTTGAGTTAAGTAACACTTATAAACATTGTACTAATGGTATGAATTCCTTAACTACGTGTTATGTGGTTGGTGTTGAGGTGACGCACAAGCTAGGTGACGGACGTGTGGGCGTGTACCGTGGTAATTGTGACTCGGTTGATTCTTTGGTACTGTGTAACAATCAAATATTTTTTTATTCATGCAATCCCCATGTGTTAGAGAAGTATATTTGCGATCCATTTTAGAAATCACGTTTAGGCTATATGCTTGTATTGTTGGACCCACCGAGGTCATTTCTGTTGTTGAGTTATTTGCTAAAATTGCAATTATGTACTCAATCACATTCATCATCTGTATATCATATCTCAATCTCTGTTATCATTTTTGTTACACCACGTGTCATTGATAGGGCTTATTGGCATAAGATTTGTGAGCCTGAGAGACTGGAGAGATTGATGATTTAGTTGAGGTCGAGGGACTGGTTGTATATTTATAGGATCATGTTGCACGAAGCAGCAGGATTTATTGATTCATGATGGGATCGGGCTGCACGTCGTAGCATGCCATGTTGGCTTATATTAGCACATTAGTAGGATTCACCCCTCCGAAGTCTAACATACCAACAGTGAGCACATGCACCGTTGAGTGCTCCGAGAGTGCTGAGTGATTGAGAGTGTTGAGTGATTGTGAGTGCTGAGCAATTGAGTGTTTTGAGCGTTGTGGAATACTCCGAGAGTATGAGTATATGAGTTTATCATTGTGTTGCATTATCGATGACATGTGTAATTGACATGTATGCATAGAGATGCAACATTCCTCATGCTAACTATTCTTGGAATATTTTATCAGTATTGAGCCTAAACTGTTGAACTTGAAAGCATGTCTAAATTTATGTACTGTGTAGAAACTGATTATGAGATTTCTCTAAGTCATTACTATCATTCCTTGTTATAACCGTTTTGTTATTATCTAGATTTGTATAGTATCTTTCGGAGCTCGTCACTGCTTTCAGCCCAAGGTTAGTCATGTTACTTATTGAGTACATTGGGTTAGTTGTATTCATAGTACACTCTGAACTTCGTGTGCAAATCCAGGTACATCTGTACTTGGTGGTTGATAGACTTGGAGCATTACCTGCTTGGAGACTATTGAGATAACTACTATGGCATCTACAAACCTCGACTCTCCTTTTTTCTGTTTATTTAGCATTGTTCTATCTTTCCAGCCATATTTATTAGAATTTTTCCCTATGTTGACATTTAGTAGCTCATGTACTTGGTGACACCCGGATTTTTGGAAATTTGTATTTGAGTCGCACTTATTCTTATCGTCTATTTATGAGATTTTCATTATTAAACTTAATGTATAATTCTTATGCATAGTTATTTGTTGATTGTTGGATTGACTAGTATTGTGATAGGCGCCATCACGACATGTTGAGATTCGGGTCATGACAAGCTAGAATCATAGACTAGATTACATAGGTCTCACGAGTCATGAGCAGATTTAGTAGAGTCTCACGGATTTGTTCAGAGACGTCTGTACTTATCTTTGAGAGGCTACTGAATCATTAGAAAACTTCACTTTCTTGTATTCCAGTCGTGCAAATTTGTTGACTCCGGAAACAAAACTTCTATTATTCTATTATCTCACGGATGGTGAGGACACGTGTTACCGGATCGGGAGAAAGAGCAATTATTACCAGCATCTAGGGCCACGAGAGGTCGGGGTCATAGTAGGGAGTGAGGTGCAGCTTGTACAGCAACTATAGCAGCACATGTAGAGCCACTAGTTGCTCCAGCTTAGGAGCGGATACCAAATGTGGTTGAGCCGGTAGGACTAGCTCAGGCACTAGTTGTGCCAATCATTATTCCAGGCCTTCAGGAGGCTTTGGCCTAGATATTTACTATATGCACTAGCGTTGCTTAGGCGATTTCCTTTCAGGCCACACCAGCCACTTATCAGGCCGGGTGAAGTGCAAACTCCTGCCACCCGTACTCTAGAGAAGGTGGATCAGGGACTTCAAACACCGAGGGTACTACCAACCTAGCCGGTTGTAGTTGCTCAGGCCTAGGTGGGTCCACCTATGAGTGACGAGGAAAAGAAGAGGCTAGAGCGGTTTGGGAGGCTCAGTCCTCCAGCATTCAGTGGGGCTGAGTCAAAGTATTCTTCGGACTTCTTAGTCAGGTGCCAGAGGATTCTTCGCACGTCGGGTATACTAGAGATTAGTGGAGTCACATTTACTACTTTTTAGTTATCGGGCAGCCTTCATATGGTGGGAGGCCCATGAGTTAAGCAGGCCAGCCGGTGTTGCACCACTTACGTGGCATGAGTTCTCAATTCTCTTCTTAGGGAAGTTTGTTCTATAAAAGCGCAAGGAGGAGTTGCATAGGCGGTTTGAGAGGCTACACTAGGATGGTATGTTAGTGACCCAATATGAGATGAGATTTTCAGATTTGGCTTGTTATGCATTCCAGTTGGTTCCCACAGAGAAGGAGAGTATTAGGAGGTTCATTGATGGCCTCAACTACGGACTATGCTTCGTCATGACTCACGAGATTTCATCAGGTGTTAGGTTTGACGAGGTGGTTGATATTGCTAGGCGGCTAGAGCAGGTTCGAGTCAGGAGCTTCAGGAGAGGGAGGTAAAGAAGCCTCGTGGTTCGATTTGTTTCAATGGTGTTTCTTCTGGAGGTCAGTCCCACCATAGCAAGGGTCATCCTTATAGGATCGCTTAGATGGCTCGTCCAGTTCATCGTGGCGCATCAGCTAGCCATGGTTCATGCAATGCTCATCCGGGTCAGTCATCTCTCAATGCCTTCCTAGCTCAGAACTCGTTTCGTACTCCTTCAGTTCAGGTTTCATCTGTATCAGGTTCGTCTATTTCCTATTCTAGTTCTCGGGGTCCAATTTAGTCTCCACCACCATTAGAAGATCGGAATTGCTTTGAGTTCGGGGATTTTGGGCATGTGTAGAGGTAGTTTCCTTATTGTTCCGGAGGTCTAGTTAAGCAGAGGGGACAGGTTATGACTTTCACACGAGTTACTTCACCACCCGCTCAGCCAGCTCGGGGTAGGGCTCAAGCAGCTAGAGGGCACCATACAGGGGGAGGCTGATTAGGTGGAGGTCAGGCTCGATGCTATGCTTTCCTTCCCAAGACAAAGGTCGTTGCTTCCAATGCGGTGATCACAGGTATTGTTATAGTGTGCCACAGGGCCATATTATTTGACCCTATTTCCACTTATTCATATGTATCATCGTATTTTGCTCGTTATTTGGATATGTCCCGTGAATCCTTTGCTTTGCCTGCCCATATATCTATGCCGATGGGTGATTCAATTATTGTGGACCGTAAGTATCAATCATATGTGGTGATTATTGGAGGATTAGAGATGCGAGTTGAACTCTTATTGCTTAGTATGGTTGATTTTGACGTGATTCTGGGCATGGATTGGTTGTCCCCTTATCATGTTATTCTAGATTATCACACTATGACCGTGAAGTTGATGATGCCGAGGTTACCTAGGATCGAGTGGAGAGGTTCCCTGGACTATGATCCCAGTAGGGTGATCTCGTATTCGAAAGCCCAACAGATGGTTGGGGATGGGTGCTTTTCATATTTGTCATTTTTGAAGGACATTGGTGCTGATACTTCTACCATTTATTATGTTCTAGTTGTGCATAAAATTTTGGATGTGTTTCTTACAGTCCTGCCAGGAACGCGGCCCGATAGGGACATTGATTTTGGTATTGACTTGGTGTCACGCACTCAGCCCATTTATATCCCTCTATATTATATGGCACCAGCAAAGTTGAAGGAATTGAAAGAGCAGATTTGGGAGCTTCTTGATAAGGGGTTCATTAAGCCTAGTGTATCGCCTTGGGGTGCACCGATTTTGTTTGTGAAGAATGATGGTACCATGCGGATGCGCATTGACTATAGGAAACTGAACAAAGTTACAATTAAGAACAAGTATTTTTTTTTCGGGTATAAATACGTTATTTGACCAGCTTCAGGGAGCTAGAGTGTTCTCTAAGATTAATTTGAGGTCTAGGTATAACCACTGTAAGATTCAAGACTCTGATATTCTGAAGACAACATCCAGGACCTGATATGGTCAATACGAGTTCCTTGTGATGTCATTTGGGCTGACCAATACCCTAGAAAAATTCATGCATCTGATGAATAATGTATTCCAGTCATATCTTTATTTTCTTGTCATAGTATTTATTGATGATATCACGGTGTACTCACATAGCAAGGAGGAGCATGCACCGCATCTGAGGATTGTACTACAGACGTTGAGGGAGGAGAAGCTTTGTGCAAAGTTCTCCAAGTGTCAATTTTAGCTCAGTTCAGTGGCGTTCTTAGGGCACGTGGTGTCCATTGAAGGGATCAATCTAGATATGGAGAAGATTGAGGCGGTTCAGAGTTGGCCCAAACCATCTTCAGCTATTGAGATTCGGATTTTTCTTAGCTTGGACGGATATTATCGTCGCTTCGTGGAGGGTTTCTCGTCCATTGCAGTATCTTTGACCAGGTTGAACTAGAAGGGTGCCCCATTCAAATGGTCTGATGAGTGTGAGGAGAGCTTTCATAAGATCAAGACTTCCTTGACCACAATTCTGGTTCCAGTTGAATCCTCATGAGAATAACTACCACATTAATGATTTAGAGTTGGCAGCCATTGTTCATGCATTGAAGATTTGGAGGCATTATCTCTACGGTGTGTCATGTGAGATATTTACAGATCATTGGAGTCTTCAGCTCTTGTTCAAGTAAAACGATCTAAATTTGAGGAAGCGGAGATGGTTGTAGCTATTAAAGGACTATGACATTACCATTTTGTATCATCCCAAAAAATCCAATATAGTCGTTGATTCCTTGAGTAGAAATATGGTGAGCATTGGTAGCCTTGCATATACTCGTATTGGTGAGAGACTGCTTGCATCAGATGTTTAGGCCTTGGCCAATAAGTTCGTGAGATTAGATGTTTCGGAGCCTAGACGGGTTCTAGATTGTGTGGTTTCTCGGTCTTCTTTAAATGATCGCATCAGAGTGCGTCAGTGTGATGACCTCCATTTGCATTTCCTTAAGGACTCAGTTCAGCACAGTGATGCCAAGGAGGTTTAAATTAGGGATGATGGGATGTTTAGGATGTAGGGCCGGATTTGTGTGCCATATGTGGATGGTTTACGTGAGTTGGTTCTTGAAGAGGCCCATAATTTACAGTATTTTATTCATCTGGGTTCCACAAAGATGTATCAGGACTTGAGCAAGAACTAATCGTGGAGAAAAACAAAGAAGGATATAGTGGAGTTTGTAGCTTAGTGCTTGAATTTCCAGCAAGTGAAGTACGAGGATTAGAAACCGGGCGATTTACTTTAAAGGCTTGATATTCCCGAGTGGGAATGGGAGCGTATCACCATGGACTTTGTAGTTGGGCTCCCATGGAGTTTGAAGAAGTTTGAAGCTATTTGGATTATTGTGAACCAGTTGACTACGTGCATTTCATTCCAGTTGGGACTGCCAATTCTTCAGAGCGGTTAGCTAAGATCTATATCCATGAGATTGTTTGCCTTCACGGTGTGCCGGTGTCCATTATTTTAGATCCGGGCACACAGTTTACATTGCAGTTATGGAGAGCAGTGCAGGGAGATTTAGACACATGGGTTGAGTTGAGTACAACTTTCCAACCTAAGAAGGACGAACAGTACGAGCGCACCATTCAGATATTGAAGGATATGTTACGTGCTTGTATCATGGATTGCGGGGGTTCTTGGGATCAGTTTCTACTTCTTGCAGATGGCTACATATCGGGTATTCAGATGGCTTCGTATGAGGCTTTGTATGGGAGGCAATGTTGGTCTCCGCTTGGTTGGTTTGAACCGGGTGAGGCAAGGCTATTGGGTACTGACTTGGTTCAGGATGCTTTGCAAAAGGTTAAGTTAATTCAGTATTGTCTTCGCATGGCACAGTCTAGACAGAAGACTTACACTGATTGGAAGGTTCGTGATGTTGCCTTTGGGGGAGAAGGTATTGCTCAGAGTATCACCCATAAAGAGTGTTATGAAGCTCGGGAAGAAGCGCAAGGGGAGCCCTTGGTATATTGGCCCTTTTGAGGTACTTGAGAGGATTGGAGAGGTGGCTTAAAAGCTTGCATTGCCACCTAGTCTATCGAGTGTTTATCTAGTAATTCATGCTTTCATGCCATGGAAGTATTTCAGTGATCCGTCTTATGTTTTGGACTACAACACGGTTTAGTTAGATAGGGATTTGACTTATGATGTGGAGTCTATGGCCAATTTGGATCGGAAGGTTCGAAAGTTGAGATCAAAGAATATAGATTCGGTGAAAGTACATAGGAGAGTTCAAGGAGTCGAGGAGGCTACTTGGGAAACCGAGTGGAATATGCAGATCAAGTATCCACACCTATTTGAGACTCCAGGTATAATTCTAGATCCATTCGAGGATGAATGATTTTTTAAGAGAGGGAGAATGTAACGACCTTGCTGGTCATTTTAAGTATTCTAGCCTCGTCCCCCATTTATTGCTTATTCCATGCTCGTTTGTTGTTCTGAAACTTGTCGGGATAGTTGGTTTGGTTCCGAGGATGCTTAAAATGAGTTGGGACAGTTAGTCCCAAGGTTGGAAGCTTAAGTTGAAAATTTTGATCGAATGTTGACTTAAGTGTAAATGACTCCAGAATAGAGTTTTGGTGGTTCTGATAGCTCCGTATGATGATTTTGGACATAGGAGTGTGTCCGGATATTGATTTGGAGGCCCGTAGGTGATTTTGGCTTAAATTGGCGAAAATTGGAGAAGTTGAAGTTTGGAGAATTTAGAAGTTTGACCGAGAGTTGACTTTGTTGTTACCGGGGTTCAGATCTTTGTTTCGGAAGTTGTAATAGGCCCGTAGTTTGATTTATGACTTGTGTGCAAAATTTGAGGCCAGTCGAAGTTAGTTTGATAAGTTTTGACATCGATTGTAGAAGCTGGAAATCCATTAGTTTCAATAGGCTTGAATTGGGAAAAGATTTGTGTTTTTTGTGTTATGTGATCTGATTTGAAGCCTCGACTAAGCCTATATGATGCTATAGGATGGGTTGGTATGTTTCAATGGGGCTCCGTTGTTCTCTTGAGTGATTCAGATAGAAATCGGATGGAACTTTGGACTTGCGTATGTGTCGATGTATTCAGCTCTAGTGCGTTCTCACCTTCGGTGGGAGTGGCCACAAATGCGGTACCGTAGGTGCGGCGCTTTGGTCGCAGAAACGGACAGGAATGGAGGCACATAGGCTTGCACAAGCGGGTGAATTTCCGTAGAAGCGAAAGCGCTTCTGCGACGAGGAGACCACATCTCCCAGGTGCGAACTTTTGGCCGCAGAAGCGGCAGGTTGGAGGTCTAGTGTTTTTCCTTAGATGCGGAATTTTAACCGTAGAAGCAGTTATGTGGACTGCATAAGCGAAATGCCTGGCAGAATAGATAAATGTGATTTCTGAAGGGTTTTTCACTAGATTTCAAGAGGTAGGTGAGTTTTGATCCCTTTTGTCCATGTATTTCAAATACACATTGATTATTTCACCTATTTGGAAATTTTTTAACCATGTATTGGAGAGTAAGATCTGGGATTTGAGTGTTGATTTGTGGTCGTAATTGGATGATTTTGGTACGGTTGGACTCATTATTTAATGAGTGTTCGGATTTTGTAAATTTTGTCAAGTTCCAAGACGTGGCTCCAGGGTTGACTTTTTGACTTTGGTTAACGAACTTAGTTTTATCATATGGAATCAATTCATATAGCTTGTATTGATTGTATTAAGTTGTTTGTGGCTAGATTTGAGTCGTTCTAAGGCCGATTCACGAAGCAGGGCTTGTTAGTGTTGTGATTTGCGCGGTTTGAAGTAAGTAACACTTCTAAACTTGGGATTGAGGGTATGAATCCCTAAACTACGTGTTATGTGATTGGTGTTGAGGTGACGTACATGCTAGGTGACGAGCGTGTGGGCGTGCACGTTGGTAATTATGACTCGTTTGATTTTGTGGTACTATATAATGATCAAATCTTATTGTTATTCATGTTACCCCCATGTGTTAGAGAAATTGAGTTGTGATCCCCATCTGTTGAATTTTAAAGCATGTCCATATTTCTTTAATGTGTAGAAACTGATTATGAGATTTCTCTGAGTTATTATTGCCATTCTATCTTATACACGTATTGTTATAATCTGGATCTGGATTGTACCTTTCAGATCTTGTCCCTGCTTTCAGCTCAAGGTTAGTCATATTACTTATTGAGTACATTGGGTCAGTTGTACTCATACTACACTATCTACTTTGTGTGCAGATCAAGGTACATATGGACCCGGTTGTTGCTAGACTTGGAGCATGACCTGCTTAGAGACTATTGAGGTAGTTGCTATGGCGTCCACAAACCTTGACTCTCCATGTGTTTAGTTTATTTAGCACTGTTATATCTTTCCGGATAGTTTTATTAGAAGTTGACTATGCTGACATTTAGTAGCTCATGTACTTAGTGACACCCGAATTTTGAGGATTTTGTATTTGAGTGCAGTTATTCTTATCGTTTATTTATGAGATTTTCACTATTAAACTTAATATATCATGCTTTTAAATGAAAATGCATAGTTATTTGGTGATTGTCTGCTTGCCTAATATTGTGATAGGAGCCATCACGACATGTTGAGATTTGGATCGTGACATCCAATAATCCAAATAAACTTATCCAAGGTCCCAAAGTCACAATAGGAGTCTGATAACACCGAGGTTAACTCTCAGTCAAACCTATAAACTCTTTAATTCTTTATATAGATAAATTTTAATGAATAGTGCCAAAACCGTCTAGGAACATCCACATTCAAATTAGAACATATGTCCAAGTCCAAAATCACCATACGAACTTATAGAAATAATCAAATCCCGATACCGAAATCATTCACTCCAAATTCAAACCTTGGTCAACCCTTCCAACTTAAAGCTTCAAAATTGAGAATCACTCTATCAAATCTGTCACGACCCAAAACTCATAATAGGTTGCGATGGCACCTAATGCCGCCATTAGGCATGCCAACAAGTGAAACTACTATTTATTTACCCTTTTTTATCATTTAAAACAAAAGTTTTTCTTTTATAAGAAAAAAAAAGTAATATCTTTTGCATCGGTAACTATTCTTTACTTACAAAATACCCGCATAATAAGTACATCCACTGAAGTGGTCGAAATGATAAGTACAGCAGTATATAAATGCTAAAAGTCCCCAAAACCTGACGCCACAAGTGCATGAGCAATCTACAGAATATAAAAAACTACTACAACTACTGTCTGAAAGTGATTGACAGAAATAGTAAACAATGTAGAGGGAGACTCCAGTGCAGCGGATCGTAGCAAGGCAAGAAGCTCATGACTAATTCTCCATAGATGATCGACTACGTACCTACATGACCACTGGTAATACATGTCTCAATACCTGTACATCAGGCAGAAGTGTAGTGTGAGTATGGAAAACAACGTGTACCCAGTAAGTATCTAGTCTAACCTCAAAGAAGTAGTGACTAGGGGTCGAATTGAAACATGCTATGAGTCAAATAATAATGTAAATACAGAAAGTAGACATGGTGAGTGTACAAAATGTAGCAATGAAGCAAATAAAAGTAACTACAGTACTCCACACAGGAGTCTATGTCAACTCACAAAACATGTCATAACCAGTCGTGAATGCGCTAACTCAATTGTTACAAAACCCAATTCAGTTCTAATTATTAAGCACGAAGCTGCCGAGACGAATGGCCCGGTCCCATAGGAAAAGTGGTACTCAGTACTGCCGAGGTGAACGGACCGATCACATAAGAATAGTATTACCAACCTGACGAGGCGAACGACATGATCCCATAAGAGTACTTTATGTCACTACCGAGGTGAACAACCTGATCTCGTAAGAGTAGAGAGATTTACCTCGCTCGTAGAAACACTTACGAGACAAGAAGACACGGATCTATAGCTTATCAGGAATTTCCCAAATTTTTCCAAAGTAAGAGACTATGTCGATGTCTTTAATTAAAATCCTCAATCTCAGTCCTAATCATTATCATTAATACACAATTTAGGCATACCATAGCACAATTAAAGGCATGATGTGAATCTTTGTCTACCAAAAAAATCATGAATATAGCTACGTGCGAACTCTCGTCACCTCGTCTGTACGTATCCCCCATAACAAGTAGCACACATCAATTAATACACCTAAGGGAATATGTTCCCTCTTATAAGGTTAGGCAAGAGACTTACTTTGATTCCAAGTCCTCAATTTGGCTCTTCAACCTCACTAGAACTGATCAAACGACGTTGAGGACTCTGAAACTAACCAAAAGTAATATAAATAAATAAATAAATATATGCTCTAAAATTCATAATTTAGCTATTAGAGTAATTATTCAACCCAATTTGGAAGATTCCTAAAATTCACCCCCGAGCCCATGCGCTCGGATTCTGGAAATTTTCGAATATAAATGTTAACCTTCTGAACTCAAATATAAAATTTATTCCAATTTCCACCACCAAATAAATGATCAAATCCCACTTTTTACTTAAACCATAGGTTCTTCAGAAAATTCCACAAGTGTCACTAATTTTCCATGAGTAATCTACCTATAACCCGCGTATTTAACTTTAACACATGGGTGGAGTTTACTTACCTTTTGATGTTGATGAGAATGCCCCTCCAAAGTGCTCTCAAAGTCGCCCAATACCAAGTGAAAGTGTGGGGGAAATAGCCTAAGTCCCAAATTAAATATACCACTGTCCAGCAATTATCGCACATGCGGCCACTCGATCGTATCTACGGTTGCACAGGTGCGACCCAAAGATCGCAGTTGAGAACAACCCTCGCTTCCTGCATTTTCACTTATGCACTCAAGAAACCACTTTTGCGGGTCCGCTTCTGCGGGTTTTCTCCACTCATGCGCGCACACACCTGTGGACCAAGTTCGCTTCTGCGCCACCAGGCCACTTTTGCCATTTCAGCATCTACGACATACCCTCCACGTCAAGTGCGGAATATTACTCGCACCTACGCTCCCAGACCATCTCCGCAGACCTCGCACCTGTAACGTCCCCACCGCACCTGTGACCACACCCTCCGCACGTGCAATGACACCAGAATTCAACGGCAACAGCAACACTCCAAGTCCAAGTTTCAATCTATTTTAGATTTGAATCCCACCCGAGGCCCCCGGGACCCCATCCGAGTATACCAACAAGTTCCAAAACACATAATGCACCTACTCGAGGCCAAAACAACTCTCATTGACCTTAAATTTTGCACACAAATCTTAAAAGACATAACGGACCTATTCCAACTTCCAGAATCGAAATCCGACCCTGATATCGATAAAGTCAACTCACGGTAAAAGTTCTCGACCTTCCAAACCTCTAACTTTCTAACTTTCGCCAACTCAAGCCGAAATGACCCACGGGCCTCAAAATCGACATCCATAAACTCCCCTAAGTTCAAATCCATCATATGAACCTATTGGAACCTTCAAATCGCGGTTCCGAGATCATTTACTCAAAATTATGACTCAAGTCATACTTGGCCACCTTAGGTTACTATTAAGGAACTAAGAGTTCTGATTTCAACTCGAACCCTTCCAAACCTAAACCAATCCTCCCCGTAATTTATAAGCAGTACAAGCACATATATGCTGACTTAATTAGGGGAACAGGGATCTAGAAAGAAAAACGACTAGTCGGGTCATTACATGCTCCACCTCTTAAATAAATGTTCGTCCTTGAACAGGTCTAGCATCATACCCGGAGTGCTGAATAATTGCGGATATCTGCTCCTCATGTACTCCTATATCTCCCAAGTCACTTCCTCGACTAGTTGACCCCTACTATACCTTTACTGCATCAATCTTCTTAGACCTCAAATAACGATCCTATCTATCAACAATGCTAATCGGCTCCTCCTTATAACACAGACTCTTATCTAGCTTAACTATGATGTAATCTAATACGTGTGACCTGCAAGAATGGTACCTCCGGATAATAGACACGCGGAAAATCGGATAAACTCCAGATAGACTGGGAGGCAATGCAGGCTCATAAGAAACCTCCCCAACTCGCCTCAGCACCTCAAATGGGTCAACAAACCTTGGGCTGAGCTTTCCCTTCTTTACAAATATCATGATACCCTTCATCAACGAGACTTTCAAGAGAACCTTCTCGCCCACCATAAACGATAAGTCACGCGCCTTCTGATCCGTGTAACTCTTCTGTCTGGAGTGTGATGTGTGAAGCCACTCCTGAATCAACTTTACCTTCTCCAAGGCATCCTTTACTAAATTCGTGCCATAAAATTTAGCCTCACCGGGCTCAACCCATCTGATGAGCGAACAACATCGCCGACCATATAAAACCTCAAATGGAGACATCTCGATGCTACACTGATAAGTGTTATTGTAAGCAAACTCGTCCAAGGCCAAGAATCTATCCCACTACCCTTCAAAGTGGATGACACATGCTCTGAGCATATCTTTTAGAATCTGAATTGTCTGCTCCGACTGCTCGTCGACCTGCGGATGAAAGGTTATGCTGAGCTCTACTCGGGTACCCAGCTCACTCTATACTGCTCTCTAAAACTGCAAAGTGAACTGAGGGCCTCTATCTGATATGATGGAAATAGGCACACCATGCAACTGAACAATGTCCTGAATGTAAATCTGGGCCAACCTCTCCGAAGAGAAACTAGTCACCACCAGAATAAAGTGTGCTAACTTGATCAGCCTATCAACAATGATCCAAATGGCATCAAACTTCCTCAACGTCCACGGCAACCCAACAACGAAGTCCTTAGTGATGCGCTCTCATTTCCACTCTAGTATAACCATCTGCTATAGAATGCCATCTGGCCTCTGGTCCTCATACTTGACCTGCAGGCAATTTAGAATCTCGTTACATTCTCAACTGCGTCTTTCTTCATCTGCCGCCACCAATAATGCTGCCTCAGATCGCGATACATCTTCGTAACACTTGGATGAATAGAATTTTGTGTGCGCCTCTTCTAGAAATTTATCCCTCAAGCCATCAACATTAGGAACACATAGGCAACCCTATAGTCGTAGAACACCTTCCTCGCCTATAGAAACCTCCTTGGTACTACCATATAGCATCGTCTCTCTAAGAACCAACAAGGGAGGATCATCATACTGATGAGCCTTGATCCGCTTAAATAATGAATGAGGCACAACACATGAAATAGCTCGAATGGGCTCTGAAAGATCCAACCTCACCAGTATGTTAGCTAAGGAATGAATATCCAAAGCCAATGGACTTTCCTTTACCGAAATGAATGCCAAACTACCCATACTCTCGGCCTTTTTTCTCAAGGCATCCGCAACCACATTCGCCTTGCCCGGACGATAATGAATGGTAATAGCATAGTCTTTCAGCAACTCAAGCCACTTGTCCTACCTCAAATAATGGTCCGTCTAATTAAACAAATGCTGCAAGCTGAGATGATAGGTGTAAACCTCACAGGACACCCCACAGAGATAATGCTTCCAGATTTTGAGAGCATGAACTATTGCAGCCAACTCTCAATCATACATGGGTTAATTCTTCTCATGGGGCTTTAGTTGATGTGAATAATATGCAATAACTCGCCCCTCCTACAACAATATGCAACCCAAGCCAATGAGTGAAGCGTCACAATACACGGTATACATCCCTGTACCGGAGAGCAACACTAACACTGATGATGTAGTCAAAGCAGTCTTGAGCTTCTAAACGATCTCCTTGCAATCATCGGACCATCTAAATGGAGCACCCTTCTGGGTCAATCTAGTCAAACGCGCGGTAATAGACGAGAAGCCCTCCACGAACTGACGATAATAACTTGCTAATCCTAAGAAACTCCTGATCTCAGTCGATGTGGTGGGACGAGGCCAACCCTGGGCTGCCTCAATCTTCCTGGGATCCACCTTAATACCCTTACTTGATACAACATGCCCCAAGAAAGCCACGAAATCCAACCAGAACTAGCACTTCGAGAACTCAGCATAAAGTTTATATTCCCAGAAGGTCTAGAGCACTAACCTCAAATGTTGATCATGCTCCCACATACTACATGAGTAGATCAATATGTCATCAATGAAAACAATAACAAATGAGTCAAGATAAGGCATGAACACTCGGTTCACTAAATCCATAAATGTCGATGGGGCGTCAGTCCAGCCGAAGGACATCGCTAAAAGCTCATAGTGGCCATATCTAGTCCGGAAAGCCGTCCTCGAAATATGTAAAACACAAATCTTCAGTTGATGATACCCAGATCTCAAGTCGATCATAGAGAACACCATTGCACCCTATAACTAGTCAAACAAACCATAGATGCACGACAACGAGTACTTAATCTTGATGGTGAATTTGTTCAACTAGTGGTAATCAATGCACATTCGCATGCATTCATCCTTCTTCTTCACAAACAACACCGGTGCGCCCCAAGGCGACACACTAGGCCTAATTAATCCCTTCTCAAGAAACTCCTAAATCTGCTCCTTTAACTTTTATCAGCTCCTTGGGAGATATATGATAAAGCGAAGTACAAATCGGTCGGGTGCCTGGCGCCAAATTAGTGTCAGACGGTAAGCACTCTCTGAAATAGCACTGAAGTAGGGTCGTGCTGGAGCACTCTGATCAGGGGGTGGTGGTGACTATATGGGCTTGATGTGTTGACCCCACATGAACTGACCTCTGTCGCCAGGTGGGGCACCACTGAATCCTCCAAACTGTCGGGTCTTCTTGTCCCTCTACACAAACTCTACATTACGGTTGCAGATACGCTCGATCCTCCGATCTATATCTACACACCGATGAAAGGGAGTCCCCATCTCTGCCTCATGGGCCATATAAATCATAATCTTAGGGTGCATACCTACAATGAACCTCTGCACCCTCTCTGCGTCTATGGGGATTAATATAGCTGCATGGTGAGACAAGTCAGTGAATCACGCCTTGAAGTCGGTAACAGACATATAACCTTGACGGAGTCGCTCAAACTGACCCTAAAGCTCCTCTCTCTCAGAAGGTGGTATGTACTTCTCCAAGAACAGATGCGTAAACTGATCCAGAGTCAAGGGAGGTGAACCCGCTGGCCTTCCTAGAAGGCAAGTCTGCCACCATCTGCGTGTCTTGCCCTCAAGCTGAAAGGTGGTGAAGTCTACCCTGTTGGTCTCCAATATCTCTATGTTACGGAGCCTATCATTGAACCAGTTAATGAAATCTTAGGGGTCCTATGACCGCTAACCCCCAAAGTTAGGTGGACGAATTCTCGTCCATATATCCAGTCGCTCCTGTTAATCAACGGTCGAGACTGGTACAGCTTCTGGCATAGCCGTTGTAACTGGTTGTGCGCTGCCGCAAGTAGTGCACCTGGCGTCTGATAAACAGCAGCGACATGCCTTGGAGCCTGAGGGGTAGGGTTATGTGATCCCCCTCCTGCCTGAGATGTGGCTGGATCCCCTGGAAATGAACCAGCTTGCATCATAGAGTCCATGAACCGCAGTATACGGCCCATGACCTCCTGGAATCCCGGTGCAGTCATGAAATTTGTTGGGGCTGGCTCAACTGCAGGCGCCTCATCCTGCTCCTCAATCACAGGATCCTCCACTGGATACACTAGTGGTACAATGGGAGCAACTCTAGGATGCCCTCGTCCTCTGACAGGAACTAGAGCCCTCTCCCGGCCTCTGCCTCGGCCTCTAGCAACGGGGGGAGCAGCTCCTCTATCGCCTAATACATTCGTTGTGTGCGTTCTCACCATCTGTGAGAGATCAATAAAAAGATACTAAGAAAAATATCAATTGCAAGATAGTAGATGAAGAAACATAAGTTTCATAACGCCTCATAGCCTCTTAAAGATAAGTACTCACGTCTCTGCATCGACCTACAAGACTCTACTAGGTCTGCTCATGACTCGTGAGACCTATGTGAACCTAAAGCTCTAATACTAAGTATTCACAACTCAAAAACCATAATAGGTCGTGATGGAACCTAACGTCGCTTTTAGGCAAGCCCACAAGTGAAACTACTATTTATTTATCCCTTTTTATCATTTAAAACAAAAGTTTACCTTTTAAAAGAACTAAACAAGTAATATTTCATGCATCTGTAACTACTCTTTTCTTAACAAATACCCGCATAATAAGTATATCCCACTGAAGTGATAGAAATGATAAGCGTAGCAGTACATAAATGCTAAAAGTCCACGAAACCTAGCGCCGCAAGTACATGAGCATCTAGAGAATATACAAAACTACCACAACTATTGTCTGAAAGTTATAGACAGAAATAGTAAACAAGGTAGAAGGAGACTCCAATGTTGCAAATTGCAGCAAGGAAAGAAGCTCACTACTAAGTCTCCATAGATGATCGACTACGCGCCTACGTGATCACGAGGAGTACCTGTCTCAATCATGCACATCAGTGCAGAAGTGTAGCATCAATACGAAAAATAACGCGTTCCCAGTAGTTATCTAGTCTAACCTCGAAGAAGTAGTGACGAAGGTTCGACTTGACACTTTCTACGAGTCAAATAATAATGTAAATACAGAAAGTAGACATGGTAAGTGTACAACAAGTAGCAACAAAGAAAATAAAAGTAACTACAATAATTCCACAAATGAGCCCATGTCAACTCACTAAACATGTCATAACAGGACGTGAGAGCTAACTCAATAGTTACCAAACCTAATTCAGTTCCAATTATTAAGCACGAAGTTGCCGAGGCGAACGGCTTGATCCCACAGGAACAGTGGTACTCGGTACTATCGAGACGAACGTCCAGATCCCATAAGAATAGTGTTACCAACCTGCCGAGGTGAATGGTCGGATCTCATAAAAGTAGTGTTACCATCACACAAGGAGAACGGACTGATCCCATAAAAGTAGAGGGACTTACCTCGCTCGCAGAAACACTTGCGAGATGAGAAGACACTGATCTATAACTTATCAAGCATTTCCCAATTATTTTGAAAGTAAGAGACTATGTCGATGTCTTTAATTAAAATCCTCAATCTCAGTCCTAATCATGATAATTAATACACAGGTTAGGCATACAATAGCGCAATTAAAGGCATGATGTCAATCTATGTCTACCTGGACATATCATGAATATAGCTATGTACGGATTACGGACTACGAACTCTCTTCACCTCGTGCATATGTAGCTACCCATAAAAAGTAGCACACAACAATCAATACACCTAAGGGGATAAGTTCCCTCTTATAAGGTTAGGCAAGAGACTTACCTTGATTCCAAGTCCTCAATCAGGCTCTTCAACCTTACTAGAACTGCTCAAACGATGTCGAGGACTCCGAAACTAACAGAAGTCGTATAAGAAAATAAATATATACTCAAGAGTTCATAATATAGCTATTAGAGTAATCACCAACCCAATTTGGTAGATACCTAAAATTCACCCCCGGGCTCACGCGCCTGGATTCCGAAAATTTTCAAATATAACTGTTACCCCTGACCTCCAAAACTCAAATATATAATTTATGCCAATTTCGATCCCCGGATCCACGATCAAATCCTGATTTTTGCTTAAACCCTAGGTTCTTCAAAAAATCTCACAAGTTCCACTAATTTTCCATTTTTAATCTATCTATATCCGTGTATTTAACTTTTAAAAAATGGTCGGAGTTAACTTACCTTGTGATTATGATGAGAATGCCCCTCAAAAGTGCTCTCAAAATCGCCCAAGACCAAGTGAAGGTGTGGGAAAAATAGCCTAAGTCCCGAATAAAATACACTCACTGCTAGCGATTATCACACTTGTGGTCGCGTAGGTGTGGCCCAAAGATCACATCTGCGAACAGCCCCAGTCTCCCACATTTTTGCTTCTGTGGTCAAGAAACCACTTTTGTGGTCCACTTCTGCAGATTTTCTCTGCTCCGGCGCGCACGCACTTGCGGACCAAGTCCGCTTTTGTGCCCCCAGACTACCTAGTCCATTTCCGCATTTGCGGCCTATCCTCCACATCTGCAACCTCGCAGGTGGGGAATATTCCTCGCACCTACACTCACATGCCATCTCCATAGACCTCATATTTGCGGCGTCCCCACTAAACATGCATGAGCGCACCTGCGGCCACACCCTCCACAAGTGCAATGATACCAGACTTCAGCAGCAACAGCAACTCTCCAAGTCTATGTTCGAATGCGTTTTTCTTTTGACTACCACTCGTGGCCCTCGAGACCCCGTTCGAGTATACCAGAAGTTCCAAAACACATACGAACTTACTTGAGGCCAAAACCACATTAAACAACATCGAATCTACGAATGGCAACTCAATTCAAGCCTATTAAAACTATGAACATCCGACATCAAAAACTTACTCCGAATCATACCAAAACAACTTTGTTGACCTCAAATTTCTCACACAACTCTTAAATGACATAACGAACCTATTATAACTTTTGTATCAAAATCTGACCTCGATATTAGTAAAGTCAACTCCCGATCAAATTTCTCAACCTTCCAAACCTTCAATTTTCTAACTTTCGCCAATTCAATCTGAAATGACCTACGAGCCTCCAAATCGACATCCGGACACGCCCCTAAGTCTAAAATCATTATACAGATCTATTGAAACCTTCACATACCGGTTTCGGCATCGTTTATTCAAAATGTTAACTCAAGTCAAACTTGGCCACCATAGGCTACTATTAAGGAACTAAGGGTGTGTTTGTTATAATCTTATTCATTTTTCGATGTTTGGTACGTAAATTAAGAAAAACTAATTTTCAAGAGTATTCATAAATAATTTAGATACAATAAACATGAACTCATAAACTTTCGAACCAACAACATTCCGAACCCACAAATTTCATAAACTTTCGAACCGCTAAACTTTTGAAACCGGGAAATTTTGAACCCGTAAACTTCCAAACACATAAACCTCTGAAATCATAACTTTAGAATGTATAAAATATCGAACACGTAAATCGAAAGATGAAAAAATTAAAACTG
Source organism: Nicotiana paniculata (assembly GCA_005239505.1). Taxonomy (NCBI): domain Eukaryota; kingdom Viridiplantae; phylum Streptophyta; class Magnoliopsida; order Solanales; family Solanaceae; genus Nicotiana; species Nicotiana paniculata. The sequence continues at coordinate 26,531 of ML358653.1, read as the reverse complement.
AAAATATATAAAAGAAATTTTTTTTTCGGGGAGGAGGGGTATGTGCAGAAAAAACGAAAAAATTGAAATTTTAAATTACAAAAAGAAAAGTAAAAAAAAATTATGGGGGGGTGGGGTGAGAGAGGGGGTGGTCCAGAAAAAGGAAAAAACTGTAATATGAAAATTTGAAAGAAAAAAAAAGCCTTTTTGGAGAGAGGGGGTGGGGTGGGGTGGGTTTATGTGGGTAGGTGTGGGGTGTGAGGGTGGGGAAGGTTGAGAAGGAGTTTTGAAAAATATTTTTCCTTCTCTTGATAAAGAAAATATTTTTCTCCAATTACAGGAAAATGAGCTCATAAAGAAAATGTTTTCCAATACATTTAAGCCAATCAAACATGGAAAAATTAAAAAGTATTTTTCTTCATACCATACACACTCTAAGTGTTCTTCAAGCTGAACCATTCCAAACCTTAACTAATCCTCTTAACAAGTCATAAAACAATAAAAGCATATACGGGGAGTCTTAATTAGGGAAACAAGGATCTAAAAAGTAAAACGACCAATCGGGTCATTACAAAATCAATCTTACTACTCGAAAATCAGAATTAATCTTGCATGCAAGTCACCTACTAGAAGTCCCAAATAAAATAATAAGATGCTAGAACTCAAAATGACCGATTGGATCGTTACGTTGAGTAATATTTGATTAGATTCGAGTCGTTTCGAGGTGGATTTAAAAGTCAAAGCAACTTTGGAAGGTTGAAGTTGTTTCCATGTAGAGGTAAGTCTCTTGTCTATCTTTGTAAGAGGAAATTCTCCGTGTAACTAATCTATATGCTACTTGTTACTTAATTTAGGAGCCACATATATGTGAGATGAAGAATTTATATGTGTATCTAGGTTATGACCATTTACGGTAGAATTCGGCTTACTATTCCTTGTTTGGACTATGTGAATTTATTATCCATATTTCAATGATTGTATGACTATGTGATAACTCGTTATTATGATTTAGAAGCATGCTTAAGGTTATGACTTGTTAAATTGGGCATAAAGAATTATTTTACCATATTGAGTTTTCCTATTAAGTCGTAGTTGTATATTTGTCTTATTTGACTCATGATCAGCGGTTAAATTGCTTAATTATTCATGTTAACTATTATAACTAGACTTTTGAATGTTGAAATAGCTTATTGAAATATTGTAATAATCGAATCGCATGATTAGTCATAGACATCTGTTAGCCATATGAGCTTTTATTCGTATTTATATTATTATGTCTAATGCTTTTTAATTATGTTATTTCATACGCATACGCATGAGCTTGAGAATTGGACATTATGAAAGAATTTTGAAATCAAGGGTATTATGAGCGGATATTAATTATTTATGACATTATGATTGAATTGGGATGCACGCCGCAACAATACTATGTGTGAACCGAATTGCACGCTGCAATGACAATATGATTGGATCAGGTTGAATGTTGTAATATTATTTTATTAATTACACGATCCAAAAATGCTTGGATATGTTTCCTCACTCTGGAGTCAGGTGATTACTCATGTTACTTTAGGCCCTGTGAGCGCAGGCACTCAGATTGGTGCTACTGTGGACACTTGGCCAGTGTCGATTATATGAATTTGTACAGTAAGGTATTGATATTGGATCATGAGCATTGGTAGCTTAGACTCATGCAATGGCTCATATATATATTGGTTGACTCGTATCATGATTATAAATAGAATTGATATAACTGATATCGTATTCTGTCTCTTTCCTGAAAAGCATGCCTAAATTCCAGATTTATTGTGTTTTTACTGGTGAACTTGATTGATGATATCATGCTTTATTCCATGTTCTAATTATGTTTTCACATGATTATTGAGTTGTTAATAAGTGTTAGTATCGGTCCCTCATCACTACTTCTTCGAGTCTAGATTTGATACTTACGGGTTATTGTGATTTTGTACTTATATTCTGCATATTTTTGTGCAATTTCTAAGGCTGGTATTAGAGATATCCATTAAGCGAGTAGCAGTATTTCATTGGAGACTTTGTGGTGAGTTGTTTTACTTGATCCGATCCACAACACATAAAGTCCATTTTCCCTACTCATTTATATTTGTCCATGTATTTTCATTTTCGGACAGATATTGTTTATCAATTGGGACATATATACTCTTGTTAAATGCTCGTGATGATGTTGTGACATATGAATTCGGGAGATTTTGAGAGACAGTTGTGATCGTGTTTTGACCTTGTTTGTGATGTACTTTGATGATATTTTGAGGCATATTCCACATTGTTATTATACCACGTCTTAGTTAATGACTTAATAAATGAATTATATTATTGTTGTTGAGTGTTAACTTTCCTACCAAGCAGGTTAGGCATCATCACGATCTTTGATGCGAATTTTGGATCGTGACAGATAGATGTGCAACAAGAGAGAAAAGACCTAGTTTCTACAAGTGATGGGCCTTTTGGTACTACAAGTTCTGCTCGGGCAACTATACTTGAAGAGCATGTGTTGGCCTGCGTCATGTGGAGATGTAGGCAGTTGAGGTTGCCTGATTGAGGGCAGTAAATGAAAAGCTGAAAATGAATTAGCAATAAAAGGGGAGCAAAATACCATAAAGGAGAAAGATTGAAATGTGCAGAAAAGTGAATTAAAGGGCATTAACTAAGCACATTTTTGACACATGCTTGATTAATGTATGACTTTGTGTACATTTGTTTTCCATAATCAAAAATGGAAGTTTGTTGAAAGTAGTTGTGTTAGGTAATTTTTGCTTGTCAGAGACGTCTTATTAGTCGTTCTTGTACAATGCCTGGCACTTAATCCCGGGGTGATTTAGGATTTACTTTCACGCGAGATATTTATTTATTTAGTTAACTGTGACATGACAGCCGCCTAAATATGAGAGAATCTTGACAGATCTTTGTTACTTAAGAATATGTCAAGCTTATAAGGAAGTTAGACTCTATTTCGGATACTAATACCTAGTCATTTGATTTGCATGGTTATCTGCTGCTTGTGACGCCGCTGACGAAGCCACATTCAGAAAGTTTTAATTGGTAGAGAAACGGACGTATAACTAGTATCAAAACATTGTAATACAATATGCTTGTTCTCCCCAAGTTCATCCGAGAAAACAGAAAATAACATCTTTGTATGATAATATAAAAAATCTTTTATTTCCTATATTCTCTAGGAATAGGAGATCTTTACAATATTACTCTTATCACTAATCCTACTGCTAAACGTGTACTATTTATGGTAATGGTTGCCTTCTTGCAAGTTTATGCACTTCTGAAAAGACCATGGAATATATGGTAATGATTGCCTTCTTGCATTTTTGAGCACTTACGAAAAGACCGTGCAGTGAACATAAATTAAGGGCGGCAAATGGACGGGTTGGGTTGAATTAGGGCGGGTTAAGATGAATTTGGTCAATAAATGGATCATTGTCCAACCCAACCCAATATGTACTTGGGCTAAGATGGGCTGGGTCAAGATGGGCTAAACAATGGGTCATAATCCAATCCGCCTAACTTGACCCATGTTTTAGAACCATGTTCATCTTGCAAAAAAAACTTTTACCTTAAAATGTGTAAGTTGAAAAATATTTTGCGAGGGAGAGAAGGGGAGGGTTGGGATGGGTGGGTGGTGCAGAAAAATCAAAAAAAAATGAAAATTGAAAATACAAGAAAAAGGTAAAAAAAATATTTTTGAGGGGGCTTAAGGGATAAAGTGGGTGGTGCAAAAAAAAAAATTAAAAATACAAAAAAGGAATTGATGGGTGGGGGTTAGGGGGTATGGTGGGTGCTACAAAAAAATACAAAAAAAAAGGTAAAAAATTTTTGGGGTAGGGTGGGTGGTGCAGAAAAATAAAATAAAAAACAGAAAATAAAAATACAAAAAAAAAGTAAAAAAATTTTCTTTGAAGGGGGGCGGGGTGGGGGTTGGTTGGTGGTGGTAGGGGGTAGGGTTAGGTGGGTGGTACAGAAAATTGAATATACAAAAAGAAAATGTAATTTAGGCAACTAAGTAAATTTCTAGATAAGTTGAGTTGAGATCCCTTTATTTTGGGTGAGTCTCATGGGTTGTATTTGGGTTGTTTAATGGGTCATAATGGGGTATAAGAAATAATGGGTTAACTTGGGCTAAGCCAAATAAACTCATGAGCAAAAATGTTTATTGCTCAACCCATTAATCTCTGAGCGGGTTTAGGCTCAAATTACCACCCCTAACATAAACCAAGACGCAATTTCTTGTGAGCAAGTGAAAAACGATATTGAGAAACTAGCTAGTTCGTGCAATTGTGTCTATCATAGTTCTATTAATTTGTCTAGATCTTGTAATAAGCGTATTGAGTTATAACCTTATTTGCTTATTTTAGAAGCATTATAGTGAGTTTTTTTTCCCCTAAGAGATCTTTTAGTTTTGGGCTAAGAGTTTAGCTTAAAGAGTGTAGCTACAACCACGTTGGTTGTGAGATGTGAAGTGACTAGATTTATAGCCTATTTAGTCAAGTTGGAGAAATCAACTTATTTTGATAAGTGTTTTTTCCAAAAGTGATTTTAAAGAAAGTACTTTTGGAGAGAAGCAGTTTGTGTTTGGTTAATCACTCTGAAAAGCACTTTTGAGCAATAATTTGTGTTTGGCTAAGCTTTTGCAGAAAGTGCTTTTAAGTATCAAATTACGAATAAGGACATAAATAGATTTACTTAATAGTTAATATTATAAGTAAATAAATAATCTCAAAAATTCGTTATTACAACAATAATTAAATCTTTTCATTTTATTTAAGTAAAATATGAAAATAAAATTTAAAGGTACTTAATTCTTTTAATATAAGTTAAACAAATTAAAAATCATTCAACAAATATAAAAGCATTCACCCCTAAAGTCACTATATATTAGAAAATTATCCTAAAAATGATAAGAAATATTTACACATTAATATCCTAAGTATTAGGTTTAACAGTTATTTTGGTATATACTATATTTTGTTAAGGGTATTCTTGGTAAGAAGAAAAGTTAAAACTGCTTTTGCTTCGGTTTCTGCTTCTGGGAAGAAGCTACTTTTTTCTGCTTCTCATAAACTGCTTCTGTTTCTTCCTAAAAGTACTTTTTTTACCCAAAAAAGTTTGGCCAAATACCTTAAGTTAGGAAAAAATGTGATTTTGGGAAAAAAACACTTTTGGCCTCTTGAGAAGCTTGGTCAAACAGGCTATTAGCCTCTTAAGTTATTAAGAGTTTGTAACCTGATATTGCTTATTGTTTTCTAGTGATTGTAAGGAGAATCCAAGTTGGATCGTGATATTTACTCCCTTGAGTAAGGAGGTCTTTCACGTAGAAAAGTTATGTCTTATTTATGTTCCATACTTGTTTGTTACAATTAGGAGAACTAGTCCTCAAAACTTGGTTCTAGGTATAAATTAGTAAGCTACTAGTGATTTTAGTAGGTAATTTTTAATGGGCCATTATCTATTAATATATTATTCACTCTCCCTCTACTGTATCAACGAAAAAGGGTCAAATATGTTCATGTACAATTTAAAATAGTTTAAATATACCTTTCGTTATACTACCTGGTTGTATCAGACCCTACCGTTATACTATAAATAAATATATCCTTATTTTTTATGGAGCGACACGTGATTGCACAAGGTTAAATTGACTCATTCCCTTTTTTAACTAGGTTCACTTAAAAAATACTAATCGACCCAAAGTTCACTTGTTAGTGACAAAAACAAGAAATAGAAAATTGTGTACAAGTTGTCGGAGGTTCACCGAAACTGCAAAAAAATAGATTGTGCATAAGCATCAAAATAGTACTTACAAAGTTGGGTAGCCTACAAAGTTAGTAAGACCCGGATGAATAAATAACATGGTCGATGAGACCATGGAGATAGTAAAAATTTTCAATTTCTCCGGCAATTGATTAAGTTTGGATATCAAGATTCCGACATATCTCCAAAAGACTAATCCTAGAACCAATTAGATTAGTTTCGATACCAACCCAAAATGTTAATTTTGGAAAATGAATTAACCAACAGATAGACAATAAAAGTAGCTTGATACACTGCTACGAATGCGTTAGACAATGGAGTACATAGAGAGAACATGCACACAAAGATCGCTGTAAAATTCTTTGACAAGTTTTTGACGAGCACTAAGGTTGGAGTTTCAGCTATGTATTTCGTCTCCCTTTCGGATCTGATAAATTAAAGTAAAATATGAAAAAGAGAGCAATGACTCGCCGGAAAAATGTATTTTCACTCAGATCTAGTAAAATCCAGACCCAAAACTTTCAAATCTTCGGACTCTTTTATGTATTTCTCCAGGTTCGTGAATAAATGTGTGAATACGTATAGAGAAAGGGGAAGAGAAGGTGCAAGGTGAAAAATATGAAGGTTCTATATGGTTTCCAGTGGGAGGAGATTCAGACTATGGTCATAACAGTGAGGCGAGGAGAAGAGAGGAGGAAAAGAGGAGAGAGAGAAGCAATGGGGGTGACCTTTGGGTCGAGCAGGATTTTTTTAAGTGAATCATGTTACCAAAAAATGGATGGATCAATTTAATATGGTGAAGCCACATGGCACTCCGTTAAAAATAAGAGTATATTTTCTCTATATTACGATAGGGTCTGATATAATGATGTCATATTTAAACTATTTTCGATAGTACATGGACCTATCTGGCCCTTTTTCTGCTGTATAAATGTCGTACCAAAATAACACTTCTCACAAAATAATGAATATTTCTTTTTATGATAAAATATTATAATACTGGTAAGCTATCAATATTTACCTCGCTCTGATGTCAATGAGCAAGGGTATTCATGGTTCGTGACAAAATTTTGAGAATCAACAATGGAGTTGAGATCTGATTGAGCTCCAATGGAGGAAGAAGAAAACCGTCCACACTGAGAAGCTTCAAGAAGCAGAGAGAGAAAATGAATTCTTCTTACCTCAATAATATTTATATAATACCTTTATATACTTGTGTAACTACTTTCACTAACTACTAATCTAATTACCCCATTACAATGATAGCCTAAGTGTTTACAAAATTGGCCTATACAATAATATCCTATGTCACTGTAAAGTAACTGCAACATGGCTAGTTATTAAATAATCTCAACACCCCCCTCAAGTTGGAGGTGGGGAACCCACATCCAACTTTCCAAGTAGAAGAGTATGTTTGTTTTCTGGAAAAGACTTAGTAAAGATGTCTGCAAGCTGTTCATGAGTAGGGATGTAGTGTAATGAAATCAGCCCATCTTGAAACTTGTCTCGTACAAAATGATAGTCCACTTCTATGTGTTTGGTCCGCTCATGAAAAATTGGATTATTCGCAATGTGAATTGCAGCTTGCTATCACAGAAGACAGGTATAGGTAGAGAAAAAGGTACTGTGAGTTCCTCAAGAAGTCGTGCAAGCCATACTAGTTCCCCAATCACTTTCCTTACTGCTCTATACTCAGCTTCTGCCGAGGACAATGAAATAGTAGATTGTTTCTTGGATTTTCAACTGATGGGGCTATCACCACGTAATACTATATAACCACTGACTGACTTCCTAATTTCGGGGCAAGCAGCCCAATCAGAGTCACAAAAGTCCCTTACCCCGTAGTCTCTACTGTTAGCCAAAAATATCCCCAGAGATAAACTCCCTTTCAAATATCTCAATACATGTACTGCTGCTTTTAGGTGAGTGTCTCTAGGATTTTACATGTATTGGCTCAAGTGTTGAACACTATAAGATATATCAAGAACTGCCTGTAAGGAAATTTAATTTCCCAACTAGTTTCCTATAGTGACCAGGATCTGAAAGTGGTATTCCTTCATTTGCTTTCAACTTCACTATTGGATCCGGAGGTGAAGTCACAACAAAGCCTATGCAGTCAAACTCCTTAAGAAGGTCCTGAGTGAATTTCCTCTGTGTAATCATAACTCCATCACCCTTATAAAGTATCTCAAATCCCATGAAGTAATGGAGTCTGCCTAGATCTTTCTTCTAAAGGTTTCATGAAGAGACTTCTTTAAACTAGTAATTTCTTCCGAGTAAGCTCTTGTGATAATAACATCATCAACATATATAACTACAAAAGTTATTGAATTTCCTTTTCCTTTATAAAAAAAGAGTAATAAAACATAGAGTGTGTATAGCCTCTAGAACAAAGAGCTTTTGCCAGCTTGCGTTTTCTACTAGATTATTTTAATCCATACAAGGATTTGTTCAACTTGCATACCATTCCAGGATACTCTACAAATAGTCCCGGTGGTACCTCCATATATTCTTCCTCATGTAAGTCACCATGAAGTAAAGCATTGTTCACATATAACTGAAACATTTCCCATCCTTTCTTAACTACTTCCCCAATCAGAGTCCTTATTGTTGTCATTTTTACAACAGGTGAAAAAGTCTCAGTATAATCCACTCCACCCTATTGAGTATAACCCTTTAGTACCAGCCTAGCTTTGAACCTCTCTACACTCCCATCTGCGTTGTGTTTTATTTTTCTACACTCATTTACATCCTATGGCCCTTTTTTCAGCTGAAAGTGGCACTAAATCCCAGGTGTTATTGGTATACAATGCCTCAAATTCTTGAGTCATTGTTTCTTGCCATGCAGGTACAACAGTTGCTTCCTCATACAAGACAGGCTCACAATCTTATGACAAATTCTTTACCAAATGTTGACTATCAGTTGCCAAGACTCTAAAGTCAATAGGTTGCACATTACATATAAATGCATTAAAGGAAAGAGAAGAGGTGCTTTGTTCATCTTGAGGTGAAGTATTCACAGGTTGGTTAGGTAATGTATACTCATAATCCTTCAAGTAAGTAGGAGGTTCATGAATTCTAGGCGGTCGGGTATTTTCTGGATGTAAGATTGGAGTATGTTGACTAGAATCAGATGAACAAGCAGTACTAAGTGGACTGTTTTGGTTTTGGAATTGTGGAGATGGGATATTATATTCAGTTGTAGCCTGGTAATTTCCAGATTCATGGTCCCTTAATACAAGTGTTGGTGACACCATATTCTGACTGTGAGGTGATGCAATGGGAGATGTAATAGAATCACTTGTGCTGGAGTCAGTTGGTGTATGATTTTCTATATTCATATGCATTTGGGGTAATGGAAAGGATGAACTATTAAGATTAGAAGACAGATCACTAGAATTTGATTTTAAGCTAAATGGAAAGATATTTACATGAAATATACATCTTTTGAGATAGGTATTCTTTTCGTGACAAGATTTAACACATTGTAACCTTTTGTCCCAAAAGGGTATCCCATAAAGACATGTGGAATTGATCTAGGTTCAAACTTATCTTTGTGTGTTTTGAGAGTGGTTGGGAAGCAAAGGCAATCAAAAATCCTAAGATGTGAATAAAGTGGCTTTTTCTGGTAGATTAGTTCATATGGACACTTGTTTTTTTATACAGGATGATGGCAACCTATTTATTAGGTAAGTAGAGGTAAGGATGAATTCTTCTCAGTGTTGTAAAGGTAGTTTGGATTGATATAACAATGCTCTAGTTGTTTCAAGGAGGTATTTGTATTTTCTCTCTACTATCCTATTTTGTTTGGGAGTATAAGGGAAAGTCTTTTGGTGTATGATTCCTTTATTTTGGAAAAACATGGTGCTGGAAGAATTGACCAACTCCAGACCATTATATGTTCTAACTGTTTTAATGGTAGTTTGGAATTGATTTTCTACCATGGCAACAAAGGCTTTGATAATATGCAAGGCATTGCTCTTGCAAGTTAAAAGATGTGTTCATGTGGACCTACTATAATCATCTACAATGGTAATGAAATATTTATAGCAATCATGAGTTGGAATGTGATAGGGATCCCAAAGGTTTACATATAACAGTTCAAAGATTTTAAGTGTTTTGGTGGTACTTTGTGGGAAGGGAGATCTGTTTTGTATGGACATTGGATAGACAGGGTAGAAGAATGGTTATTTTTGTGCAAATGTAGTTGGGATGGCTAAGATGCCTCTCATTTTGACAAAAGACACATGGCCTAATGTATTATGCCACAAAATGTCTACATTGTATTTCTCACAAGCAGATGCATTAGGAACATAATTACAAGGTTCATGAACATCACAAGAAAGATAAGAACAAACATTTAAAATAGGATACTCATTATTATTGCTTGAAATTGTATTTCCTATAATGGACTGCACTTTATTTCTATTGTATGTGGAAGTAGATGCACAAGATGTTGTGTGTGAGCTATGTGACAAGACAATAGTGTCAAGTGCAGAAGGTGACAGTGAATTACTTTTGCATGAGTTTGTACAATGAAAGTAAAGGCTGTCCTTGACTTCACCAATCTCCAGTGGCCTCTTCAATGAAGGGCCCTGTAGAAGAACACATGAGAATTTTTTGAATACGACTATGCAATCTAGTTGCACAGTTAGGGAATGAATAGAAATAAAGTTAAATTTGAAGCTGGGCACATAAAGTACTTTATTCAGAATGAACTTTGGACTAAGAATCACATCACCAATAAGTATCACCTTCACTTTGTACCCATTGGCTAGGAAACCTAGGTAAGGGTATATTAAGGTTTTGGTATTGCATAATAATGTCTTATTGAAGGTCATATGGTTTGTGGCCCCGGAATGAAGGATCAATGAGTCAACATTTGATTCAGAACATTCAAACAATCAATTAATATGCTCAATAGAAGAAGATCAAGCAACTGTACCTGCAAAGTCCACAGCTCCTCCAATCAGCTTCATGTCTCGTGGCTTCTCACCTGTGTTTCGTATTTGAAGTTTTTCCAGAATGTTGAGAAGTTGTCTATATTGTTCTTGAGTCAGGTGATGCATAATTCTCTCTGCTTATGATGACCTCCTTCGACTTCTGAAACATTAGGTCCATCATTTGGTGTTCCAAATACATTTGATGCAACTCTTTTTCCTTTATTGTTGTTACCATAGCTAGGATACTCTGAATTCTGAGGGTACCCATGGAGTTTGTAACACTTATCCTTACTGTGTCCTGGATTCTTACATTACTCACATAATAGGCTAGGTTTGTTCGATGGATATCCTCACTTATTTGCATTGTTTCCAACATTTCCAGCGTTGTATCCATTTTTGTTGTAATTGGTCCTGAAACTGTTGTTTCCTGCACTTGCATTAAAAGATACAGATTCCATTACAAATTGATTGCGTGGCTTAACTTCCCTCTGTTTCTCCTCCTAAATTAGTATGTAAAAGGCTTGTGTGATGCTAGGTAGTTGATTCATCATCAAAATACTGTCTCTCACCACAGTGTACACCTCATTTAACCTCATTAGGAACTAATTTAATCGTCTATCATGTTCTGCCTTGTGCATGTTTCCTTTAGCTCCACATGTGCAGGTACAATTGCACTGAGCGTGTTCATTTAAGGTATTACGTTCTTCCCAAAGTTTCTTCATTTTGGTGTAGTAACCAGTGATGTCAAGAGTTCCTTGACTTAAATCATTGATTTCCTTATGAAGCTGATACAATTTGGAATCGTTAGTTTGGTCATATCTATCTTACAATTCCTGCCATAACTCCTTTTCATCCTTGACATATTGCAGACTATCAGCCAAATCTTTCGAAAGCGAGTTGAGAATCCAGGAAGTGACCATATCATCGCATCGTTCCATTGATCAAAAGTGGCGTGAGTCGCATCTGGCTTCTTAACTTTTTCTGTGATAAATCTGACTTTGTTCTTCACTGATAATTCCCTAAGTACTCCTCTCCTCTAGAATCTATAGCCAGTACCGTCGAAAGCCACTGGTACGAGCATCGTTCCAGCGTTCTCTGACGGATGCATGTACAGAGGGCTAGACGAATATAGGGTTTCCTTGTCTGTTGCCATGACTCAAAGTGTAGGAATCGTCTCACTATCGAACGACAATCAAAAATTGAATCTAATCAATAATTTCGAATAAAAAAAATGAAATTCTGACAGAGATTGACTAAATTGAGTGACTAAAGAGAGAATCGGAGCCTATGCTCTGATACCATGACAAAATGTTGAGAATCAACAATAGAGTTGAGCTCAGATTGAGCTCTAATGGAGGAATAAAACCATCCACACTGAGAAGCTTCGAGAAGCAGAGAGAAAGAAAATGAATTCTTCTTACATCAAAAATATCTATACAATACCTTTATATACTTGTGTAACTACTTCCATTAACTAATAATATAATTACCTCGTTATAATGATAGCCTAAGAGTTTACAAAATTGGCCTATACAAGAATAGCCTATGTCAATGTAAAGTAACTGCAACATGGCTAGTTATTAAATAATTTCAACAGTTCGGTATGGATCGGTTTTTCCCTAAAAATAAATCAAACTAAGGAAGTTGGTTCTTAAAATGTTGGAAACAAACCAAAGCAATTAAGTCTATTTTTTAGCGATTCGATTTTTGTCGGTTTTTATCGATTTTTCGATTTTTTCGGTTATTTTCAACGACTATATTTTCAAAACACTATCAAACCAATTGCTCTTTGAGAAATCTATCATTTACCATGATATATTGATGATAATTGAATCAAATAGTGATAAATAATTTAAGTACTCAATTAAAAATCAATTGTTTTTAACATGAAATAATTCTTGTACTTAGCAAAAGCAAACTACCAATCAAACTAGAATTAAATGCAAAGAATTAGATTAGGTACTTCTATAGCCGGTTTGATTCGGTTTTTTCGGTTATTTTTTTATTAAAACTAAAACCAAACCAAACCTATAAAGTATTAATTTTTTTTGATTGATTTGGTTCGATTTTCGAGTTTTTATGAACACTCCTATCAATGAGCAGTGATCTTACCTAGCGGTCCTCTATGACATGCTATTTAAATACTCTGCTTTTCTATTTAATATATTATCCTAGCTGTTATTATTTGAAACTTAGTATGAGTATCATTTTGTAGCAAAAGAATATATTTTCTGGACTTATATGCTTTGCCCATCAAATTGAGCTGAGACCATCAATGAAAGTTTATTTAGTTAAAAATAAATAAAAAAATTTATTTAGTTTGAGGACTGTTGTCTGATGACTTGATGCAATCCAATTGGGCTGCTTCAACTTATCAACCTGCCAAATGTCCTTTTACACGTTCTGTTTTCTCCGTTTGATTTTGAGCTGTCCTATTCCAAGTATTCATCGAATTTGCTCATTATCCAACAGTATCTTTGTTTTGGCTTTTATAAGTGTTTGGATGGACGTTATAACTTATAAGAGAACCCTTTTTTAGTATGTTAGTAGGAATAATTGAGCATGGCGTCAAGTACAGCAACCGATTGGAATCTTTTCCTTTTGTGATAGAGATAGATTGCACGGAAGGTAATAATATATTTAATAAAATTGTGAATGACTGCAGGTGATTAATGCATCAGTAGAGGGTTATCCTCCAGCACACCTTCAGGCAGGGGAATAGGACAACTCATCAACTAGCAAAAAGTTACCTCAATATGGGAAATCAAGTTTTGGGAACAATTGGAGGAAGAAATTTTCATTGGGGCAGTAAAAAAGTTTTTATTAGACCGCCAAGTGATGTAATATATTTTGTGGATAGAGAAATACTAGAACTTGCTACTGATGAAAAATTATTATCTTTTGAAGCTTGCCAACTATTGGCAAGCCTAGGGAATCCATGTGTCCTTCGTGACACATCTTATGAAAATCATGTACTAAGCGCTCCTTAGTTATTTATATATATATTTCCTGTTTGCTCAAAAAAAAATGGTGTCAAAGACGTAGCATGAACAAACCACAATTTTTATAAAGAGAGCCAAAATATAAAGATGTAAACATACGAAATATTATGTGAATTTAGCCAATATGTCTGAAATTACCACAACTTGGAAATTTTCGATTAGAATAAATTGTTTATATGGTTAAAACTGGGTCCGCCCGATTTTACTATTTGATCGAGATCGGTAATTTGCATCGAAGGACAGCTTCGTAACGGAACAGACTAAGACACGAGGATAAGGTACCAAGTACGGAATCGAGGTAATTGTCAAGATCAAGGCTAGTAGCAACCAAATTCAAACGAGACACACGTTGAGTATTATCGGAGATGGAACAATAACAGAAATGCGAGATATTCGTGATTGGTTGAAGGTCGTGGCGTGAATTTCGGAACGGATCAGATCGGAAACAGTTAATCGGCTAATCATGAAATTTGTTTCCGTAATTAGAGTTGTACTATAAGTAGAATTCCTCTACTATATACAAGGGAGTTCTAGTCATTTGTAGGACACGTTGTTCAATGAAACAAAATCAATATAATTCTCTCTTGCTTACATTCTTGTTCATCAGCTTGTTATATTTCTCTACTATTCTTGCAACAATCAGTTCGAGGGTACTCTAACTCGAGGATTGAGTTCTGTTCAAATACTGGTTTGTTTTTCTTTACTATTTGATTATTATTATCAATCTCATTATTTATCAGTCTGTGTTAGGTGAAATCACATATCCTTAAAATCCCAAAATAATTTTAATTGTTATCCAAATTTTAGGGTAAACAGTTTGACGCCCACCGTGAGACTAAGGATAGTAGTGATTGCTTAATACTGATTCCGATAACACACACTACTTTACGCTTGTTCTAGTAAGTGTTTTATTTTCAGGATAAAAGATGTCAAACTCACAAAACAGCACCCACACATGGTGACAACGGCCTCGGATTTCACAGGGAAAACGACAATACAACCGCCCCTAGGATCGAGGTGCCCCAGGCTAATCTCGAGGGACCACCAATTGCCAATCAAGTCGATGTCAATTCACATATCGCCTTAAATACAAATTTGGGCGATGATCCCGAAGGAAGTGTATGCAGGGAAGGTCGATCTAGTGATCGAGGTACGCAGGGCGGAGGAGATGGTGGAGTCAACCTCCAATTGATATTCGAAATGTTACAGGCTCAACAAGCCGCTATAGCATAACTACAAAACCAACATCGAACGCCGAGTGGGGTCGAACCAGAAGTCGTCTGCAGGACCGAGCCAGTGCCGGAAAGATCGAATGCCAACGAATGGGGGACTGACCCCGCCATTATGAAGATGCTTGAGGAGCTCACTAAACGAATTGAATTGGGAGAAAAGAAAGTCGAGGCAAATGATAAGAAATTAGAGACATACAATTTCCGGGGTTGACCAAATACTGGGGGCACCACCGATTATAAAAGGCATGGACTCAAAGAAGTTTGTGCAAAAGTCGTTCCTCCCAAGTGCGGCTTCGAAGCCCATTCCGAAGATATTCCGCATGCCGGAAATCCCTAAGTACAATGGGATGATCGATCCTAATGAGCATGTCACCTCCTATACATACGGTATAAAAGGAAATGATTTACAAAATGATGAGATTGAATCTGTTCTACTAAAGAAATTTGTAGAAACTCTATCGAAGAGAGCAATGATTTGGTATCACAATCTACCACCTAATTCCATCGATTAATTCGCCATGATTGCAGACTCTTTTGTAAAGGCACATGCCGGCACAATAAAGGTTGCGACTAGGAAGTCGGACCTCTATAAGGTGAAATAAAAAGACAGCGAAATGTTGAGGGAGTTCGTATCTCGGTTCCAAATGGAACGCATGGAACTACCACCGGTCACAGACGATTGGGGTGTTTAAGCCTTCACGCAAGGTTTGAAAGAACGAAGTTCGTTGGCATCACGTCAACGGTAGCAGAATTTAATTGAATATCCAGCGGTAACTTGGGCCGATGTGCATAATCGGTACCAGTCAAAGATCAGGGTCGAGGATGATCAATTGGGGACCCATATCGGTTCCATTTATCCGAACAGGCCCATCGACAGAAATCAGACGGTTATCGACAAAGAACCTCGGTCGAACAGAGACCGATCAACCATACAACACAGATCGTAGAAACAGCGCCCCAGGACGCAATCCCATCCGAAACGATTGAAGGAACGATCAAGGATAGAGCTCTCGAGGAATCATGAGTAAAAGTGGTTTCGATAAACATGCCAACCCCACAGAGGCACCACAATTATCAGAGTACAACTTCAGCATCGAAGCATCAGGTATTGTGTCGGCCAAAGGGAGAATCAAAGATATCAGATGGCCCAGACCCCTACAGACTGATCCATCCCAAAGAAACCCATATAAAATATGCAAATACTATGGTACACATGGTCGCAGAACTGAAGACTACAGACAACTAAGGGAGGAGGTAGCCCGTCTATTCAACAAGGGTCACCTTCGAGAGTTCTTGAGCGATCGAGCTAAGAACCATTTCAGATATAGGGACACAAACAGGAAAAACGAGAAGGAAGAACCACATCACGTGATTCATATAATTGTTGGCGGTCGATATTCCACAAGGACCCGTGTTCAAACGCACTAAAGTATCAATCACCAAGGAAAACAAACTTGAGACTATGTGCCAGAAGGCACTTTATCATTCAATGATGAGGAAACAGAAGGGATCTCACAACCCCACAATGACGCTTCGGTAATTTCTATCCTTATGAATAAAATTCAGGTTAAACGTGTTTTAATTGATCCAGGGAGCTCGACCAATATTATGCGACCCAGGGTCATGGAACAGCTCGGCCTACAGGATCAGATCATACCCACGGCTCGGGCTCTCAATGGTTTCAACATGGCAAGCGAAACAACTAAAGGTGAAATCATTTTACCAGTAAACGTAATTGGGACTATTCAAGAAACCAAGTTCCATGTAATCGAGGGCGATATGAGATACAATGCCCTACTCGGAAGGCCCTGGATTCAAATATGAGGGCGGTCCCTTCAACCCTTCACCAAATGCTGAAATTCCTGATGTCGGATGGAGTACGATATATGGGTAACATCTGCAAAAAAATGTTTGTGGTCGATGAAGTGATACCGATATCAGCACTTTCGTCGACAAAGGGATCGGAGACCAAAGGAAAATAGGAAGCTAAACAGCAACCAAAACCACCAGCCTCGACTCATTCAGAGAAATAGGGAATGGACGAGGACGATGACTACTGGATCCCTTGATCCTTCATAATCCCAAAGGATTCCGACGCCACCAAATCGACAGTCGAAGAGCTGGAACAAGTCTTACTGATCAAGCACCTACCTGAGCGAGTACGGGGCTAACCCCCAAGCTCAGGGAAAAACTTATTAAATTTCTTATTGATAATATGGATTTTTTTTCTTGGCCCCACTTAGATATGACAGGGATCCCACCAGAGATCACAACACATCGATTGAGTCTGGACCCAAAGTTCAGACCGGTAAAATAAAATAGAAGGCCCAGTCCGAGGTAAAACACGCATTCATCAAGGACGAGGTAACCAAACTTCTCAAAATAGGATACATTCGGGAAAAAAAATATCCCGAATGATTAGAAAACATAGTTGTAGTCCCTAAAAATGGGAACAAAATTAGAATGTGCTTAGATTATAAAGATTTAAACAAAGCATGTCCTAAAGAATCTTTTCCTATGTCGAATATCAATCGCATGATTGATGCCATGGCCGACCACGAGATCCTTTGTTTTCTCGACGCCTACTTCGCGTACAATCAAATACAAATAAACCCGGAGGATCAGGAAAAGACTTCATTCATCACTAAGTATGACACTTATTGTTTTAATGTAATGCTGTTTGGGCTAAAAAAAGATGGTGCTACTTACCAACGCCTAGTGAACCGAATTTTAAAAGAACAAATAGGTAAATAAATGGAGGTCTATATTGACGATATGCTAGTTAAATCCTTGCGCGTAGAGGAACATTTAACACATTTACAGGAAACCTTCAATATATTGAGAAAATACAACATAAAGCTCAATCCGGAGAAATGTGCATCCGGGGTTAGTTCGAGCAAGTTCCTCGGCTTTATTGTGTCAAATCGGGGGATCGATATCAACCCTGATAAAATCAAGGAAATCGAAGACATCGAAGATTAACAGGGCGGATGGTCTCCTTAGGCCGGTTTATCTCAAGGTCTTCAGATCGATATCACAGGTTCTTCTCACTTCTCAAAAAGAAGAATAATTTTCTTGGACCCCGGAATACCAACAGGCATTGGAAGAATTAAAGTGGTACCTCTCGAGCCCACCACTGCTTCATGTTCTGAAAAATGACGAGCAACTCTACTTATACTTAGCATTCTCAGAAGTTGCGGTAAGTGGGGTCCTAGTTCGAGAGGAGCAAGGTACGTAATTTCCTGTTTACTATGTTAGTCGAAATTTAGGTGAGGCCGAGACCCGGTACCCACACTTAGAAAAATTAGCGCTTGCTCTAATAAGCGCCTCTAGGAAATTAAAACCATATTTTCGGTGTCCACTTATCCTCTTCATAATGTTTTGCATAAGCGTGAACTCTCGGGCCGATTGGCCGAATTGGCCATCAAAATCAGTGGGTATGATATCGCGTATCAACCCCGAACGACCATCAAGTCTCAAATCTCAGCATACTTTGTGGCCGAATTCACGCCAGCCCCCGTACCCAAAGTCAAAAAGGAACTGTTATTAAAAAACGGATACATCTTTCGGGGGTGTACCCTTTTCACAGACGGCGCTTCGAACGTGAAGGGGTCCAGGCTAGGCATCATTTTGAAGCCGCCCACAGGCAATACAATTAGGCAATCTATCAAAACTTCTAAGTTGACTAACAATGAGGCCAAGTATGAGGCCATGATTGTAGGTCTCGATCTAGCTAAAAGCTTGGGAGAAGAGGTCATCAAGGCCAAATGACTCCCTACTTGTGGTAAACCAAGTCAACAGAACCTTCGAGGTTCGAGAAGATCTAATGCAGAGGTACTTGGACAAACTGCAGGTAACACTACATCGATTTAAAGAATGTACCCTACAACATGTACCTCGAGAACATAACAGTGAGGCCGATGCCATTGCAAATTTGGGGTCAGCATTCGAAGATGACGAAATTAGCTCGGGGACTATCGTACAACTTTCAAAGTCAATAATTGAAGAAGTACACACCGAAATAAACTCCACGAGCCTAACCTGGTATTGGAGGAATAAATATATTGAGTACCTAAAAACGGGAAGCCCCCATCGGACCCTAAGGAATCCAAGACTCTACGAACAAAATCAGCACAATTCACATTGGCCGAAGATGGAACACTATACATAAGGATGTTCAATGGACCGTTGGAAATATGTTTGGGTCCGGGAGACACCGACTACGTCTTACGTGAAATTCACGAGGGTACTTGCGGAAACCATTCCGGTGCCGAATCACTAGTTCACAAAGTCACCAGAGCAGGATACTATTAGGTCAATATGGAAAGGGATACTAAGGAGTTTGTTCGAAAATGCGACAAGTGCCAAAGATATGCGCTGATGATCCACCAACCCGGGGAGAAACTCCATTCAGTCATATCCTCATGGTCATTCATGAAATTGGGAATGGATATCGCCGGCCCTCGACCATCGGCCCCAGGTAAAGCTAAATTCATTTAATTTATGACTAGCTACTTCTGTAAGTGGGTTGAAGCAGGCCTTCGAGAAAGTCAGAGAAAAAGAAGTTATGGACTTCATTTGGGACCACATCATATATCGATTCAGGATGCCTGCCGAGATCGTATGCGACAATGGAAAGCAATTCGTCGGCAGCAAAGTGACGAAATTTCTCGAAGAGAACAAAATAAAAAGGATCATGTCAACGCCCTATCATCCTAGTGGGAATGGACAAGCCGAATCGACAAACAAGACCATCATTCAAAATCTAAAGAAAAGACTGAACGAAGCTAAGGGAAAATGAAGAGAAATATTACCCTAAGTCCTTTGGACGTATTGAACAACGTGAAAATCCAGCATGGGAGCGACATTGTTCTCTTTAGTATATGGCACCGAAGCTCTGATCATGGTAGAAGTCGGGGAACCTAGCGTCAGGTTTCGATATACAATGAAAGAATCAAATCACGAGTCTATGAGTACAAGCCTTGAACTGCTAGATGAAAAATGGGAAGCCGCCCTCGTTCGAATGGCCGCACAGAAGCAGCGCATTGAAAAGTACTACAATCGAAGAGCTAATCTTCGACACATTAAAATCGGGGGCTAAGTTCTGAGAAAAGTCACCCTCAATACTCGAGACCCAAACGAAGGAAAACTCAGCCCAAATTGGGAAGGACCGTATCAGGTCCTCGATATCATCGGAAAGGGATCCTACAAACTTGGCACGATGAACTGCGAACAATTACCAAATAATTGAAGCATATCACTCCTCAAACAATATTATTGTTAAGGTATGACCTTCTCCATTTTCATTTGTATTTTATACTAATTTGTTGCAGGTGTTCGATCGAAGACACCAAAGTTTTCTCCAAATACGAAGTTTTTAATTCTAAAAGCATGTGTTGCACTATTTTTTCCTTCGACTGGTTTTTGTCCCAAATGGGTTTTTCTAGCAAGGTTTTTACGAGGCAATCGTTGTTTGTTCTAACTTAGAGCAATTTAACAGTATCCGAGGCTTATTTATAATCAACCTCGAATACTGGGTGGCATCACCCTCGGATGATTTTAAGGAAAATATGTCGTGTCAACAGGGTCTCGATAGGTAAATTTTGTAAAGGGAAAACCGGTCGAATGAACCGTGTCCATGTAGATTATGCGAGCCCTAATGGAAAAACATGTACGCATGTATGATCTATTGAAAGAAGTATTTTTTTTCCTTACTAGATGTTACATGCCTTAGAGAAATTTCTACTTTACAATTTTGTACTTATGATCTATTATGGAAACTGGATCAAGGGCCGATCGCAACTAAAGTTCGAACAATTAACCCCGTACTCGGGGACTGCCACCCAAAACTCGACATGATCGAATTATCAAACCTCGATATCATAAGACCTTAAAAAGGCAATCCTCGATTTTATAGGCCAAGGCCACCCCACTCGGGGACTGACACTTCGAATAAGTTCGAAGTACAATCGGGAAATAAGCCCAAAGAGGCAAATCCCAAGGCTACGTCCAAACTAACGCGGTTCAGAAATGTCTGAATTCTGTAATGAAAACAGGACTTCGAATAATTTTACAAATCGGTTAAAAAGGCTACCCTTGGCAAAATAACAAAAGGGTTTCGACAACGTCAACCCTAAAAAACCCCTAAGGGGTGTCGAACTATTCGAACCCTCGAACAATTTTATACTGAACAAAATTGTGTTAAGGCACAAAAAAGCAAAGGGTTTCAATAACACTAAACCCCGAAAAAACCTAGCGGGTAAAGGCTTACTTCGTGCTAAGGCATCATAAATTTTTATATGATTAAATTTTTAAGCCGGAAAGGGAAAAGAGCCACTCTTCTAAGGCCATATCGGCCCAATTCAAGAGGCTAAGGGCCATTATATTTTTTGAGTTCGAGAAGTCATCCTCACTCAACTAAAACCTAAGGGTCTTCCTACTTCTAGTTTGATCAAGTACTCACTCGACTACAAAGACTATATTAGTGTGACTTCGATCAAGTTGCCTAAGTTGCAAATTTACGAACAAAATTTTCACAAGGCATGAAATGTATCAAAATTTTAAGGCATAAAGCGAATCAGAATTTTCACAAGACAAAAGTCGAGATAAAGATCAAAAAGGAAATGTTTTATATATATGAAGGTATTTACAAAAGACCGATTGGGGTCCTATACAAAAGGAAAAAAAGAAAAAAAATACAAAATCTCCTAACTATTCTCGGGGGCAACTTCCTCGGACCCACTATTGCTGCCATCATCATCATCATTATCATCATCGTCATCAAAAGTGGCCAGCGCTCTAGCATCGGCTTCATTCTCTTTTGCCTTTGCTATATCTTCAGTAAGATCGAAACCTTGAGCGTGGATCTCCTCGAGGGTTTTCCTCCGAGATTGGCATTTGGCGAGTTCAGCAATCCAATGTGCTCGAGTTTGAGTAGTCTCGGCGGCCTCTCTCGCTTGGAATCCAATGGCAGCAGCATCGGCCCGATAGACAGTCACGATCGCCTCAGCCTTGGTATTTTCCTTCTCAGCCTCAAATTTGGCCTATGCTAGTTCGGAAGCCAACCGAGCCTCGAGCTCCTCTGTCTTATTTTCCTGAGCTGAGCGTTTCTCTTTCATGCCTCGAAGCTGGCTTTCGATCGATGACAATTGGGCTCGAGCAGCCTCTTTCTCTGCAGCAAGACAGTCCATGCTTTCCTTCCACCCATAGGACTCTGCTTTAATCGTCTTGATCACCTCACGGAACTGCTCGATCCTCTCAATCTTTTGCTGCAATTGTGATATTGAAATATTAGCTTCTGTTCCCGAATCAAGCCCATGAGCTGTTAAGAGTATCATTACCTGCTCGATCAAGTTTGTCTAATCCTTGTGAGCCTTAGCCAATTTGCCTCGGAGGTCGACCTCACATCGGCTCAGCTCAGCACGGGAATTAGAAAAAGCCTCCCGATGGTGTGCCAAAGCCTGTATAGAAAAGAAAGGGAGTTAGACAGAAGATGGAGGAATACAACATCAACAAAGGAATTAAGACTTACCTGGTTCAGGATTTGTTGAGCCTCATCAAAGAGGTTGGATGCGTCATTCAGGTCGGAAGCATCTTCGACTCCAATAAAGCAATCTCGGAAGGGATCCTCCCATCTGGGAACTCCGTCTACCTCGGGGTCCTCAAATCTTGAGCATCCCGAACTGCTTCTTCGAAAAAGGCAGAGGAGAGTAGGTGAATCCCCGATTACTATTGCCCCAAGTGAGTCACTTGGGGCATTCTTTTCAATTCGAGGGGTTTAGGGACCGGTCCCCTCAGACAAGCCCGCCGTTTGTTAAGTTTGGTGGGGGGCAGCCTTGATCTTCGACGACTCGGGGACTTTGCCCGAGTCCTTCTCCAAGACCCCCTTAGCCCGAGACGTATTTTTTAAAACCACCACCGATTCAGCGGCCTTTGGAGCCTCGATGGTTTTCTTCACTTGGGCCACCAGCTCCGAGCCATCATCTTCATCTTCCTCTTCTTCCTCCCTTAGCCGTTGAATCACAAAATCAAGAAGGACAGTGGTATCTATCTTCGGTTTGCTAACCGGATTCTTTTTCTTCTTAGGCTTTGGGTCCTCGGATGTTACACCCCATGTTTTCGTACGTGAGAGTACATCGTAAGTCAATTGATGTACACTCAGAAATAAGATTATATTTGATGGAATATAAAGTAAGTTAATCATGTTACATTGGAGGTTACAAGTATTGAAGATCATGAATAACGAGTACCAAGAGGTTTGGAAAGCTTAGAAGCTAAACCAATTTAAGAAAATAAGTTTCGTTGAAAGTCGACGAGTTTGGAATGTTATAACATGTACTTTAAGGTGAGACTATGGTTCATTACATGATAATGAGGTTATTCTATGAGTTAATTTTTATTGTATGATAGTTTTGTTCTACATTTTGAAGTCAAGCAAGTTGTGGAACAAAAGTCGGCAAAGGTCTTCACAAGTTACACTCATAATGTGCTTAAAATTAGGTCAAATGTAACTGAGATTTTCTCCCAATATACTTGGAATTATTGGATGATATACCAACCAAATTTAATATGTATGAGTCTACTTTTCACTTCATTAAACCGTTCATTGATACGACGTAGGAGTAGAGAGATATTTGCAGTTTCGCGAGACTGCGCAGACATCATAACTGACAAGTAGGTGGATCACTAGAGCATTTTGAGCAATAAATTTAATGTGCTGTATGAGGTCTTATTGGGAAATATAATATACCAAATTTAAGGTCTTGGAATTTAGTTTCCAATTCTTTTAACCGTTCGTTCATACGACATCAAGATAAAAAGATATAAGTGTCGGAAGATGGACCAATCCTAGGGTGCCAAGCTAGAACCTCTTTGACTTTTCCAAACATGATATATATAAACCTTAGGTCGGATTTCTCTTCATTATTCCGCATAAAACGACCAGAGAACACCCATAAAAATAACCTCAAGCTATCTTCTAGGGTTTCAAAGAAGATTATCGTTCATGGCAAGAAATCGAGAAACAATAACATCAAAACGATCCCTACGGTGTAAGTGTCATTATACCGCCTCTCCTTTTTATTTGTAGTTAGATTTTTGGATGGTACTTCATAGTTAAGAAATGTCTATATCTGTATTTAAGTGTTTAAATATCAAGGAAGGTTGATAAATATATTTTCTAATAGTTAGAACTCACGGGACGGTGATCGGAAGTCGTGAGTTCGAGTTATTTGACTTGTAGCAAATTGTTTTGTGTTGTTGTTGTGCTGCGTGTTTTACTACTGTTTTTTGGAGTTTTGGAGGAGTAAGAGTGTGTAAAAACACCATATAGATGTAGGGTTGTGAGATGGTCGTTCGTTGTAATATTTCCGGGTCGTTTGACACGACTACGGTGGTCGTCTTATGTGTGAAGTGATTAGGTTGTGTGTGGACTGTTTTGGGAGGCTCAATATGATTATTATTGACGTTGTTTGGGATGTTTGGTGATTGTTTTGACTTGTGTGAAGTCATATAAATAGGGGAGGTGCTGTCTGTTTCATCGTAAAATAGGTTGTGCTCGATACATAATAGTCATAATACTTAAACGATAACGATAGTGTCGTTTCTCTTATTGTAGATTAAGGAGTTGTGACATTTGCGTAGCTTGAGGTTGGGGAAATATACAAGGTATGTGAGGCTTGTTTGTCCCAAACGCACACGCAAGTATACGTGGTCGTAGCAAGTAATATAATATTAAATCGAATTTCGAACCCACAGGGAATTGTGTAAACTACTTTCCAAATCACTCTAATTGTTATTAAATCAAGCCAAAATATAATCTAGGAATGTAACTATTTTATACTACGATTCTATGAAAGAACTAGTTATCAAGTAACGAGAATATTGTTGTGTGTATTCAGTAGAGACAAATATTCCAGGGTTGTGATCAATTCACCATTCGTATTGCATTCTAATTAACTCTCCCTTTCATATAATTCACTCATGGTTGCTAATTAATCGATAAACGCTACCACAGCCTTCTCCCGAAGCACTACTCGCCTATTCTCAATAGATTAACGCCTATATTTCTATGAAATTAATCTATTAGAACACACTAAGATTACGATGTTTAATTAAGCATGGTGACTAGGTATATTCCTATCCTAACCACAAATCCGCTCCCCTGAAGGGTTAAGATCGCGCTCTCTTCAATTCTTCTCTAATCTATATACGACTTCCCAAGCATAACATAGATAGTATATAGAACCTAACTGCTGGCCAGACAATTAATCAATTAAATGAAGAATTGAAGAAACAACCATATATTGAGTGAACTATAATCAAGGTTAAATTAATGTCGAATAACAATATTCATCACTAAACCACAACCCCAGAACAATGGGTGTTTAGCCACTCATGTGAGAATCAAACAATTACATAAGTGTTGCATAAATTGAAAATACTAGAATAAGATGAAGAAAACTGAGAAATCCTTCACTTCCTAATGATCTCGTGTGTATCTTCTCTCCAAAAATGGCATCCTCCCTTCAATGTTGTGTTTTTGGGTCTATTTATATGTTTGGGACAAACCCTAAACATGTAGGAGACTTCTATTCAAACTGAGAAACACTTAAAACCTTCAAAACTCGAATTTGACCGGACCAAGGACCAGGCTATATGGCCCAAACGCCGGGATAAAGCCTGGCCAGGCCTGGCGTTAGGGCTCTAACGCCCCCAAACGCCTGGTCATGCCAGGCTTTATAGCCCAAATGCCCAGCTATAGCCTGTTATGACCAGTCTTTACAGCTCAAACGCCCGGATATAGCCCGGGTCACTCCTTTTCGACTCTTGAGCGTATTTTTGACATTTATGCATCCATTTAGCTCGGCTTCCATCTCCAATTAACCTACACATGAAATAGACTCCATTATTCACATCCGACGTGTATTTTTATCATTAACGCACATAAAATGTAAGGCACATAATGCTTTAAACCATGAATTCTAGCCACGCATCAAAACCCCACACTTAGACTCTTGCTCGTCCTTGAGCAATGGGACAATCTACTACCCTTCAACACGTAGACATTTCATTATCAAGGAGTATTTTACTTTTTAATCACACACCTTACCCCTTAACTATGATCGATACTGGAAATCAAGTATGAATATACAAAATTTCACATTCTTTCCCTTCTTTAAACATGCCCAAGTATAACAATTTAATCAATCATACCAACAACCTAATTGCAATCACCCAACCTCAAGGGTCAACTTGCCACCATGAAGCCCTCTCAATTCACGCACCTACCTAACAAAAAAGTTACAACATTACCAATTGTTCATGAGATCATGNTTTTGAACATAATTTAAGGACATCACACAATTGAACAAATTCACTCACTCTCACAAAGAATTCATATGCATCCCGTGGTCGTACCATAAGCTTGCCCGTAGTGTAGATCTCCACTAATTCAAGTTAGCCAAATCTAGGATCAATTAGGACTTTTAAGGCTATAATGTAGGCTACGGAATGGGTAGGATATATTTAGGAATAGTGACTAACCCTCCTAAGCACTTTAATACATTACCTTCACA
>ML358648.1:7843-39018 GCA_005239505.1 Nicotiana paniculata | reverse complement strand
CCAGATTATATTTGCAGCGCCCGTTTAGTCTTTTTATAAGACATAGTTGAGCGTGATCAGTTTTACTCACACTACACCCTGCACCTCGTGTGCAGATCCAGGTGCTTTCGGTTATGGCAGCTGCTGAGTTGTGGAGTCAGGATCTTTGGAGATTATCGAGGATGTTGCATGGCGTTCGTAGACCTTAACTCTCCTTCTTTATCTTTAATTATACTCTAGTTATTATTCCTTAGACGGTGTAATAGACTATATCCTTGTATAGATTCTCATGTACTCGGTGACACCCTGATTTTTGGAGAGATTTGTATCTAGTTGGGAATTTTATTTTGTTTTTAAAGGGTTTTCCTTAATTATTGATTGCTTCCGTTTTTTTCAAAGCTTTTATTGTGTTAAAATGGTTGAGTAGTTGGCTTGCCTAGTTTCATGATAGGCACCATCACGACGGGTTGGTTTTGGGTTGTGACATGTGTGTATCAGAGCCTAGGTTACATAGGTCTCACGAGTCATGAGCAGGTTTAGTAGAGTCTTGAGGATCGATACAGAGACATTTGTACTTATCTTCGAGAGGCTGCTGAACCCTTAGGAAACTTCATATTCTTGTATTTTTGTCGTGCGAATCTATTGATTCCGGTAACTGGACTTCTGTTATTCTATTCTCTCACTTATGGTGAGGACATGTGCTACTGAGCAGGATGGACAACCACCACTGCCACCAGTTAGGTCCGCGAGAAGCTGAGGTCGCGATAGGGGCCACGGTAGAGGCAGAGGTGCAGCTTGCACAGCAGCTAGGGCAGCACCTGTAGACCCACCAGTCGCTCTAGCTCAAGAGCAGGTACCATATATGGTTGAGCCAGTAGGGCCAGCTCAGGCACCAGTTGTGCCCATTGTGAGGCCTTCAGGAGGCCTAGGCTCAGATTTTTACCGTGTGCACCAGTCTTGTTCAGGAGGTCTGTGTTCTGGCCGCAGCAGCCACTTCTCAGGCCAGGGGAGGTACTCAGACTCCCGCCTCCCATACACTAGAGCAGGTGATGCAGGGACTCTAAACATTGGGGCACTACCAGCCCAGCCGGTGGCAACTGCTCAGGTGAGGTTCCTGCTATGACAGATGATGAGCAGAAGAGACTAGATATATTTGGGAGGCTCTGGCCTCCATCTTTCAATGGGGCAGAGTCGAAAGATGCCTAAGGCTTCTCGGACAGGTGTCAGTGGATTCTTTGCACGGCCAGTATTCTGGAGACCAGTGGGGTCTCGTTCACTACTTTTTCACCGGGGCTGCCTTTAGTTGGTGGGAGGCTTATGAGAGGCGCAGGCCGGATGGTGTAGCACCACTTACATGGCAGGATTTCTCCGTTCTCTTCTTGGAGAAGTTCGTGCCGCAATCTCACAGAGAGGAGCTGCACAGACAGTTTGAGCAGTTATGTCAGGATGGCATGTCTGTGACGCAGTACGAGGTAAGGTTTTCTAAGTTGGCTCGTCACACAGTTTGGTTAGTTTCCACTGATAGGGAGAGGATTAGAAGGTTCATTGATGACCTTACATATCAGTTGTGGTTTCTTGTGACTCGAGAGAGAGTATCTGGTGCTACTTTTAACGAGGTGGTCAACATTGATCGGCAGATAGAGATGGTCCGAAATCAGGAGCGGGGTGAGAGAGAGGCCAAGAGGCCTCATGGACCGGATGGTTTCAGTCTTGTTCCTTCTAGAGGTCAATTCTACCACGGTAGGGGTCGTCCTTACATGTACGCTCAGACAGCTCATCTAGTTCACCGTGGTGCATCATCCAGCCATGGTTCATACGGTACTCATCAGGGTCAATCATCTCTCAGTGCCCTTCCAGCTCATAGTTTTGTCCCATGCTCCTTTAGTCCAGGGCATATCAGCACCAGTTTCTTCTAGCGGCTATTTTGGTGCTCGGGACTCCCTTCAGTCCCCACCGCCATTCGCATGGAGGGTTTGTTTAGAGTGTGGAGATATAGGTCACATCAAGAGGTATTGTTCCCGCCTTTCATGAGGTCTAGCTCAGTAGAGGAGTCAGCCTACGACTTCAGCACTAGTTGCTTCACCACCCGCCTAGCCAAGTCGGGGTGGGGCTCAGTCAGCTAGGGGTCGTTCTAGAGGGGGAGGCCGATCAGATGGCGGCCAGGCTAGATTCTATGCTATTCCTGCCAAACCAGATGTTGTTGCTTGAGATGTAGTGATCACATGTATTGTCTCAGTTTGCCACAGGGATGCCTCTGTATTATTTGACCTTGGTTTCACTTATTCATATTCATCATCGTATTTTTCTCATTATCTCGATATGCCCCGTGAGTCCTTAGTTTCATCTGTTCATATCTCTACGCCCGTGGGCAATACTATTGTTATGGACCGTGTATATCGGTCGTGTGTGGTTACTATTGAGGGATTGGAGACTAGAGTCAATCTTTTATTGCTTAGTATGGTGGATTTCGATGTGATCTTGGGTATGGATTAGTTATCTCCATGTCATGTTGTTCTAGATTGTCACGCTAAGACTGTGACGTTGGCAGTGCTGGGGTTGCCAAGGATTGAGTGGATAGGTTCTCTAGACTATGTGCCCACCAGAGTGATTTCATAATTGAAGGCCCAACGGATGGTTGGGAAGGGTTGTTTATCTTATCTGGCCTTTGCGAGGGATGTTGGTGTTGATACCTCAACTATTAATTCGATTCTGGTGGTGCAAGAGTTTCTGGATGTGTTTCCTGCAGACCTGTGGGGCATGCCACTCGACAGGGATATTGACTTCGGTATTGACTTGGTATCGGGCACTCATCCCATTACTATTCCATTGCATCTCATGGCACCAGCTAAGTTGAAGGAATTGAAGGAGTAGCTTCAGGAACTCCTTGATAAGTGGTTTAATATGCCTAATGTGTCGCCTTGGGGTGCACCAGTTGTATTTGTGAAGAAGAAGGATGGTACTAAGAGAATGTGCATTGATTATAGGCAGCTGAACAAAGTCACAATCAAGAACAAGTATCCTTTGCCGTATATTGATGATCTGTTTGACCAACTTCAGGGACTGAGGGTGTTCTCCAAGATTGATTTGAGGTCTGGGTATCACCAGTTGAAGATTCGGGACTCGGATATTCTAAAGACATCATTCAAGACCCGTTATGGTCATTATGAGTTCCCTGTTATGTCTTTTGAGCTGACCAATTCCCCAACAACGTTCATGCATCTGATGAACATTGTGCTTCAGCCTTATCTCCAATTTTTTGTCATTGTGTTCATTGATGATATCCTGGTGTAATCTCGCAGCCAGGAGGAGCATGCCCAGCATTTGAGGATTGTGTTGCAGCGGTTGAGGGAGGAGAACCTTTATGCCAAGTTCTCCAAGTGTGAGTTTTGGCTCAGTTCAGTGACATTCTTGGGGCACATGGTGTTCGGTGAGGGTATTCAGGTGGATCCGAAGAAGATAAAGGCGGTTCAGAGTTGGCCCAGGCCGTCCTCAGCTATGGAGATCCAGAGCTTTCTCGGCTTGGCCAGTTATTATCATCGCTTCGTGCAAGGTTTCTCATATATTGCATCGCCCTCGACCAAATTGACCCAAAAAGGGTGCTCTTTTCAAGTGGTTGGATGAGTGTAAGGAGAGCTTTCAGAAGCTCCAGACTACCTTGACCACAACTCCAGTTCTAGTATTGCTATCAGCTTTAGGCTCTTATACGGTGTATTGTGATGTTTCTCGGATCAGTATTGGGTGTGTGTTGATGCAAGAGGGTAGAGTGATTGCTTATGTTTTGGCCCAGTTGAAGCCTCATGAGAAGAACTACCATGTTCATGATTTGGAGTTAGTTGCCATCGTTCATGCATTGATGATTTGGAGGCATTATCTATACAGTGTGTCTTGTGAGGTGTTTACGGATCATCAGAGCCTCCAGCACTTGTTCAAATAGAAGGATCTAAATTTGAGGCAGTGGAGATGGTTGGAGCTGCTAAAGAATTATGATATTACTATTATGTATCATCCCGGGAAGGCCAATGTAGTGGCCGATGCCTTTAGTAGAAAGGTAGTGAGTATGGGTAGCCTTACATTCATTCCTGTTGTTGAGAGACCTCTTGCGGTTGATGTTCAGGCCTTGGCCAACCAGTTCGTGAGATTGGATTTTCGGAGCCCAGACGGGTTCTAGCTCGGTCTTCCTTATATGATCGCATCAGAGAGCGCCAATATGATAAAACCTCATTTGCTTGTCCTTAAGGACACGGTTCAGCATGGTGATGCCAGAGATGTGACTATTGGGGATGATTGAGTATTGAGGATGCAGGGTCGAATTTGTGTTCCTAATGTGAATGGGCTACGTGAGTTGACTTTGGAGGAGTCCCACAGTTCGTGGTATTCCATTCATCCGGGTGCCGCGAAGATGTACCAAAACTTGAGGCAGCAGTATTGGTGGAGAAGGATGAAGAATGATATAGTGAGGTTTTTAGCTCAGTGCCTTAACTGTTAGCAGGTGAAGTATGAGCATCAGACACTGGGTGGATTGCTTTAGAGGTCAAAGATTCCATAGTGGAAATGGGAGCGGATCACCATGTATTTTGTAGTTGGGCTCCCACGGACTTCGAGGTAGTTCGATGCTATTTGAGTGATTGTGGATCGGCTGACCAAGTAGGCGCACTTCATTCTAGTTGGGACTACTTATTCTTCAAAATGGTTGGTTGAGATTTACATCCGAGAGATTGTTTGCCTTAACAGTGTGTCAATGTCCATCATTTCAGAACGAGGCATGCAGTGTACATCACAGTTTTGGAGAGTCGTGCAGCAAGAGTTGGGCACCCAGGTTGAGCTGAGTACAACATTTTACCCTCAGATAGACGGACAGTTCGAGCGCACTATTCAGATATTGGAGGATATGCTACAGCTTGTGTCATTGATTTCGGGGGTTCAGGGGATCAATTTCTGCCGCTCGCGGAGTTTGCCTACAACAACAGTTATCAATCAAGCATTCAGATGGCTCCGTATGAGACTTTGTGTGGGAGACGGTGTAGATCACTGGTGGATTGGTGTGAGTCGGGTGAGGCTAGGTTGTTGGGTACTGACTTGGTTCAGGATACTTTGGACAAGGTTAAATTGATTCAGGAGCGGCTTCGTACAGTGCAGTCTAGATAGAGAGTTATGCCGACAGGAAGGTCCGTCGTGTTGCTTACATGGTTGGGGAGAAGGTTCTGTTGAAGGTTTCATCCATGAAAGATGTTATGCGGTTCGGATAGAAGGGAAAGTTGAGCACCCGGTATATTGGGTCGTTTGAGGTACTTCAGAGGATTGGGGAGGTGGCTTACAAGCTTTCCTTACCACCTAGTTTGTCGAGTGTGCATCTAGTATTTCATGTTTTTATGCTCCAGAAGTATGTCGGCGATCCGTCTCATGTTTTGGATTTCAGTACGGTTCAGTTGGATGGTGATTTGACTTATGATGTGGAGCCTGTGGCAATTTTGATCCGGTGGGTTCGAAAGTTGAGGTCAAAGGACATAGCTATAGTGAAGGTGCAGTGGAGAGGTCAGCCAGTTGAGGAGGCTACTTGATAGACCGAACAGGAGATGCGGAGCATATATCCACACCTATTTCAGACTCCAGATATGTTTCTAGACCTATTTCGACATCGTTTGTAGAAGTTGGAAATTCCTTAATTTATTAGGCTTGAATCTAGGTGTGATTCGTGTTTTTGATGTCTTTTGAGGTGATTTGAAGGCTCGACTAAGTTTGTATGATGATTTAGGACTTGTTGGTATGTTTGGTTGAGGTCTCGGGGGCCTCGGGCGGATTTTGGATGGTTAACGGATCAAGAATGGGACTTAGTGCATTGTTGAACTGGGAGTTTTCTCGTGTGATCGCACCTGCGAGGGTCTAGGCCCCAGGTGCAGCAGATGGAGCGCATGTGCGGATTTTGGAGGAATTGAGCAGAGGTTGCAGGTGCGAGGGTGGTTCCGCACCTTCTATTGCGCAAATGCGAGGCGATGATCGCAGAAGCGGAGGCCGCTGGTTAAGTTGTTTTTGTGGAAGAGCAGGTTTTTCCGTAAAAGCGGACACGCCGGTTCTAGTGGACAGGAAGCTAACATCAAGCTCGCGGACAGTGGAGCTGAAAACTCGATTGTGATCGTTGGTCCTTTTATGATTTTCCTCCAACTAGGCATATTTCATCTCGGCAGCAGTAAGGTTGCCTCCAAATTATTCAATCTTTCTGCAGCAGTAGCCTCACGATCAGATGCAGCAAGAACAACATTATGGAACTCAACCCATTTAGCCTTAGTTTCTTCAAATTGTACCCTTAACGGGGTGACCTCCTAGCTAAGAGTCACCATTTTTTTCTTGTTTTGCTTCAACCGAGCCTCCAACTCAACGGCCTCAACGGCTTGTGCTTCCAATTCTGATAGGCGAGTAGCAGTTTGGTCTCGCTCGGCCAAAAGTTGATCCCTCTCAGAGGTAAATTCCTCTTTATCACGAATCAGCCTTTGAAGTCCCTCATAAGCAAGGAAGTTGGCCTAGAAAACAAAAATGCAAATTCAAAATCCTACCATAACAAAGATAGAAGAAATAACGAAGGGAACATATAATATACCGCTGCTACGTTGTGCATGGAATTGTTCAAAAAACACTCCCCCAAGAGAATTTGTATCTAATCCCTATCTTTTTCTAAAGCCAAAGGCTTCAGATAGTGAGCAAGATCCACCGGCCGAGATAGCAGATGGCATCTGGTAGAAACCGAAAGGGTAACACTCCTCCTTTGGGGATCGAGAGTGTCGAAGCATCGTCCTCGTTTGGTGTTACTAACTCAACAGATTGAGCATTCTATTGAGCTGAGGAAGGTCGTCGTCTTATATGTAGAGAAGCCCCATCCTCACTGGCTTCTCATCATCGTCGATCACCACGGTATCTATGGCCGGATCGGACGCACGGCTCATAACAACAACATCCGAAGACGACTCAGGCACGACATTCTTTGCCTTTTTATTTTTTCCCCCGGTCACGGAGGAACATCTCTTTTTTCTTTTCTTGTTCTCCGGCCAAGGACTTTGAGAAGAAGCACTTGCACCAAAAGCAGGCCCGGAGACACGGTCCGGGTAATAGCTTCTTGTAGCAGCCTTAGTGCGTCAACAAGACTAGCCAAATTGTCCTCCTCGGAGACGACGACTGAGCCCCGGGGTAGACCTGAATTCAACAGGAGAGAAAGGTTAATCAACTTCCCTATAAGAAAGCTAAAAATAAGATGAGTCCAACTTACCATGATTATTATCCTTCCACCCACATTTAAGGGCCAATTCTTTCCATGTATGGTTCTCGGACGTAGTGACATCCAAAATTTTCTCGACCCACTGGTCCAAGCCTTCAACCCTCGATGGAACCCACCGAGTTTCTGAAACGAGGGAAAGAAGAGGAATCGATAACAACATAGGGGTGATCTTTAACTAAAAAAAGAGGCAAACGATGAACTTACGAGTGCAGTTCCACGATTCTGGAAAGGATGAAGTCGTGGATGGAATGATGCACCTGGTGGAAACTTCAACAAATTGTTCTGTCTGCCCACGGTCGTTATCATCATCCATGCTGGCTAGCAGAGCGTGGTGGCCATGTTTTCTGAAATTTATCATTCCCCTGCGAAAATGCTTAGGGGAATAGAAGTTCATTAATCGAGCTAGGGCTAGCTCGTCTCCCGTCTCCTGGCATAGACACCGAAGACAAACAACTATCCAAGCATACCTGGAAATGGAAGCAGAACTCCACAATAACGGAGTCAAGCTCTCTACTCAAAGAGAATGGTCCCAAAGTGAAGATATATATATATAACCTTTCTTGGGTAAGGTTACCTGCTCCACGAGATCAGGAGCGATAATGTCTAAATTATGGCAATGGCAGTCTTCCTTCACAACAGAAATACTAGAAGTACGGATAGAAGAAGGGGTTCCGCCAAGGGCCCACGTACAAGGGTTAGCAGAAGGATACTTCTCTTTAAAATATTTAAGTGTGATAATACTTTTTGGGATGATGGTGCTCACCGTAGGAGGAGCAGCATCATCAGCTTTACCTTTATTTTTTGAGGAACTAGGGTTTCTGGAAGAAGAAACCATTTTTATCATAAAGGAATTAAGGGTCTCTGAAGAAGAAGGTTAAAGAAAGGTTGAAAGCAAAGTACGAGTTGAGTAGAGAGAGTTTGAGAAAGTTTGAAAATTATGAAGTGTAAACGAAGAAGTTAAATGCGTACAAGTAAAGGAATAGGCGGTTAAAATCGTGGTCATAATTACCTCGATAACCGAAAAAGTGATGTTAAATTGTGGGATGACGCGTGTTCGGGGCATTAAATGTAGGGAGACGTGCGTCTAATCAACCGACAGAAACTTTTCAGAGGGGGTCAGAGAATTTTCTGCCAAAAAAGGTATCTCTACTAACTTCCCGGTGACACAAAGTTATGCCACCGGAAAGCAGTGGGACTATCTGTATGGGGTAAAATATGTTCATATTTTATGTTCGCATGAGAAAGTGTCACGTGGAGCCGAAGACAGAAGATATTCGGGCTCGAGGACAATGGTCTCGCTTGTTATCAAAGAGAATGATATTCATGAAAGCGAAGTAAATACCTACCATCTAGCATTTAATGAAGAATATTCTATAGTATTAAGTGCATTGTCCGTTGTAGAGAATAAGGCATTTACTGCCTACCGTTACACACTTTTCAATGGCCCTCATAACTGTCATTTAAGATGAGCTTGATCTTAGGACCTTGTTTCCCAGATACAATTATAAATATTGAGCTCCACCATCATCGAAAGGGAACAGATTTTCTGACAAGCATACATTACACTTTGTTCAAAGCTCAATAACATTTTTACTTTCTTGTTTATTTATATTGTTCCAGTTGCCTCCGGAAGCTTTGTTCCCGGGCTCAAGATCCCTATCGTCTCGATTTTAACGCCAAGTCTTATATTTTTGCCTAATTCATTTTTCATTTTAGGATCAAATCGATTCACTTGTTTATAAACCGCTTATAAATTCAACTGTGCCGCTTTATGGGTAAACAATTATCCCGATTACTATTAATTCATTTTGCTTGATCTGTCAGCTTGAGTTACAAATAGCTTCTTTATAGGTGTTGTGAATAGTGAATGCTGAATAAAGCTCTGTTCTTTCTCCTCTCATTTACAATGATTCATTCAAAAACTTTTCTTCTTTAAGTCCTTTAGAACTCTCCAATTGGTTAACTGAAGAAGACATATTATGGTCTACTGTGGAACAGTTATGAATTGTTTTTAATCACTCTGTGAAGTTAGAAAAATGAAGATCAACACATCGAACGGTAATTATTTTGTCTTCTTTCATCGGTTTGGGGTGTATTGTTTTGATGATGAAATCACTTTGATTGAAAAGCAAGTCGATGATGCCATAAATCAAACAGGCGGGTGAGGCAATAGTCCTTTTGTTTCAGTCAATGTGGTACAACTGGTGTTCGAGTTCATACATCGTATGTATATTTTATTTTCCTTAAAACCCTTCGATCAGTGGGGGATGTGTACAAATAGCCACTAATAGAAGTTGTCTTTATTTTAAAGCCAGTGTTTTAAATGTATTTATTCTTTAGCCATTAGTTTAATAAATTTTTACCTGACTGGACGAAAATATCCTTATGCTATAACTTCTCAAGGAGGAGGTTGAATGTGATAGAAGGTCCTTGCGCAAGTTTGAAAATACCCTTGAGCATGTTTGAAGGTCCTTAACTTCAAGTTTCAAGTTCAAATGTTAAGGACAAGCAGTCCTTAACTTCAAGTTTCAAGTTCAAAAGTTAAGGACAAGTAGTCCTTAACTTCATGTTTCAAGTTCAAAAGTTAAGGACAGGCAGTCATTAACTTCATGTTTCTAGTTAAAAAGTTAAGGAAAAGCAGTCATTAACTTTAAGTTTCAAGTTTAAAAGTTAAGGACAATAGGTCCTGAACTTCAACTTTCAAGTTTAAAAGTTAAGGACAAGCAATCCTTAACTTCAAGTTTCAAGTGATAGGTCCTTAACTTTTAGCTTTCAGTCCTTAACTTAAAAGCTCAAGTTAAAAAGTTAAGGACAATGGGTCCTTAACTTATAGTTTTCAGTCCTTAACTTTAAGTTTCAAGTTCAAAAGTTAAGGACAATAGGTCCTTAACTTATAGTTTTCAGTCCTTAACTTTAAGTTTCAAGTTCAAAAGTTAAGGACAAACAGTCCTTAACTTCATGTTTCAAGTTCAAAAGTTAAGGACGAGTAGTCCTTAACTTCATGTTTCAAGTTAAAAAGTTAAGGACAAGCAGTACTTAACTTTAAGTTTCAAGTTTAAAAGTTAAGGACAATAGGTCCTTAACTTATAGTTTTCAGTCCTTAACTTAAAAGTTCAAGTTAAAAAGTTAAGGACAAGCAGTACTTAACTTTAAGTTTCAAGTTTAAAAGTTAAGGACAATAGGTCCTGAACTTCAACATTCAAGTTTATAAGTTAAGGACAAGCAGCCCTTANAAAAGTTAAGGACAATAGGTCCTTAACTTATAGTTTTCAGTCCTTAACGTTTCAAGTTAAAAAGTTAAGGACAAGCAGTCCTTAACTTAAAGTTTCAAGTTAGTTAAGGACAATAGGTCCTTAACTTAAAAGTTCAAGTTAAAAAGTTAAGGACAATAGGTCCTTAACTTATAGTTTGCAGTCCTTAACTTAAAAGTTCAAGTTAAAAAGTTAACGACAATAGGTCCTTAATTTATAGTTTTCAGTCTTTAACTTAAAAGTTCAAGTTAAAAACTTAGGGACAATAGGTCCTTAACTTATAGTTTTCAGTCCTTAACGTTTCAAGTTAAAAAGTTAAGGAAAAGCAGTCCTTAACTTCAAGTTTCAAGTTCAAAAGTTAAGGACAAGCATTTATATGATTAAGCAATTCGTTTCTTCTGTTCAAAAGTGGATTTCACATATGAAAATAATGGAAACACTCATACAAACGCGAGAACACCATTGCAAAAGGAGAAGTAGAGCTGTAAGGAATGAATTTGAAAATGACGTATTTTCATTTGGGAAGGAAAGGGTAACACTGTCTATTCATATTAATTTTAATAGACTAGTGGCTACTTTTGCTCACCATTAAAAATGTTGGATAAAAAGTAAATACCACCTTAAATTGTGGCTACCCTGCGCCATTTCTTATCGATCAGTTGGTGCTTCTTGTAAAGTTACATTTACAGCATATGTCCCATATCAAGGGCGGAGGGAGAGTATAACTTACGGATTCGGCCGAACCCAGTAGCTTTCGTTCAAACCATATATTTATCTTAAGAAATTCATTGAACATGTATACATTGTTAATTTAGAACCCACTAACTTAAAAGATTTAGAATCCTGAACTCATAAGTTTCAAATCCTGGCTCCGCCTCTATCCCGTATCCTCCGCAAGAGTAAAGGTAGAGCATGAAAGAGTTCTAAGGAGGTGGGAGTGAAGTAGAGACATCCAAATTATATCACAGTCTGAACCAAAAATTTGATAAAAATTAATTAATCCCCATCTTCTAGGACCCGTTTGGCCATAGATTTTGCCAAAATAAATTTGGATTTTATTCGACAAATACAGCACCATTCGAAAGCTAAAGATGAATTGTTTCGGGTTGCTCTATTTTTGGTGTAAACAAGAATATTTAGAAGACGTTGAATCTGTTTTTGACTATTGGAACACATAGGGTCTTCACAATTAGCTACTAATTAGAAATGTCTTTACTCTTTAACCACTGTTTAAAATGTATTTACTCTTTAGCCAGTGCTTAATAAATTTTTACCCGTCCGGACGAAGATACCCTTGTGCTAGACATGGGTGTTGTATAAATGTTAAAGACATGGTTTCCTTAAATTCATGAATGTTGTGTAAATATTAAGGACAAATTATTCTGTATTTGCACCTTCCGTTGTTAAACTTTAGGGCATCATGTCCTTAACTTCTTACATACAGTGTAAATTTTAAGGACATGACGTCCTTAACTTCATGTGTGTAGTGTAAATGTTAAGGACATAATGTGCTTAACTTGTATTTGCACCTTCTGTTGTTAAACTTTAGGACCTCATGTCCTTAACTTTATATGTACAATGTAAATGTTAAGGACATGGTGTCCTTAACTTCATGTGTGCAGTGTGAATGTTAAAGACATAGTGTCCTTAACTTTATGAGTGCTGTGTAAATATTAAGGACAAAGTGTCCTATATCTGCACCTTCCGTAGTTAAACTTTAAGACATCATGTCCTTAACTTCATATGTGTAGTGTAAAATGTTAAGGACACGGCGTCCTTAACTTCATGTGTGCAGTGTAAATGTTAAGGACACCATGTCCTTAACATTTACCAGCACTCATGAAGAAAGGGTAAAAACATCTTTTCGTATTAATCTTAATAGAGTAGTGGCTATTTTTGCTCAACATTAAAAATACTGAATAAAAACTAAATACCATGTTAAAAAGTGACTATCCCACGTCATTTCTACTGTATTTTACTGTGTAATTCTTTGTCACTTTACAACTTGTATGGTGCACTTTTCTATATAGAAAACTGTAACCATTTAAAAAAAAAATTGAATCACCTGACAATTTTTCTCGTTTTGGATGCAGACAAAAACAATAACTAGCTAAATTGGGTACCCAGTCCCTTAAACTAGACTATATACAATATATGATTGCTAACAAATGTTCAATTATGTACGCCAATTTCCTAGCATGCTTGTAAACAATAAAGCTGTCAAAATTTGGAATGCCTCTAAGTACAAGGTTTGCCTATATTAGAGTGCGCAGCTGCAGAAGCAGCTGCCCACGCTAAGTAAGATGGGAGATCTCACCTGTATCACTTTCCATACCACCACCTTCCAAGTTAGCTGGAAATGTATTCTCCATGTCAGCCTCCTCAAACAGCTGGTTTTCGTTTTCAAAAGCACGAGATGGATTGCCCTCGCCATCATCAGCTGCAGCCGAACTGGAACTTCTGTCCATCAAATCCTGCGTTGTATCATTTATTCTGGGTGATAGCGCGGGTTTCCCATTCTGGACAAAGTCTGCAACTCTTACCTAATAAAATGTTCTCCAACTTCGTTAACAGCCATATTAATCCCAGCTTTCTCATAATAATCAGTGAAAGAACATAGTTTGTTGCAGCTCGGAGTGATAAGCATAATCAACAGAAACAAATAGCCTAATTTTCCAACTCCTTAAACTGATCAGAAGCCTTTTACTTTAACATACTCTTGTGTGTCTGTCTCATTGTACACGACCAAGTACGGTTGTTAGGGTAAACAGACCAATTATAAGGTTAGTTTTGGACATTGATTAATTCATTTTTTTACTAATATGCTATAGTTTTAGGACCAATTTAAAGATATATACTAAAGGAGACATTTAGAATATAAAAAGTTGTGTGGAATATTTGACTCCTGAAATGGTGGTAAAATTGAAGTAAAATAGGGTGGACATACTAAGTGGTTAAAAGACTATCATCTTTACAAACTAACTACAGTTTAGAGAGCCTTCTCAATCGCGCACAAATCAAAATTTGTGCCTTAAACCTACAGGGCCAGATCTTTGGAATCAATTAATCAGCTGTCATTCTCATTTGCAATTAGCAAAGAACAAAAAGAAAAAAAAAGGGAAGTGCTCAAGGTAGGACAATATCTACTTCAGGGAACACGTTTGCTCTCCTCAATTTGTGTCTTAACATTTCCTCCCTTTTCAAATATTACTAGCTAAAAAACATGTGGTATTACATGGTAGCAATGGAGTATAGAAAAAATAATGAATGTAAAAAGTTTTAAATTAAATTATTTTTTGCGCAAGAAAATAGAGAGAATTAATTTTCAAAATACTCATTTTTGTTCTCTTCAGTTTATTTAATATTTTAAGTTTGAATTTGAAGAGTTCTAACTCCTGTCCTGATAAGCATGATGATAGTGTGCCAATATGTATAACTGAACAAGAATTTTTTAGAAGCAGTAAAAATCTGTACAAAAGGAGAGTGAACATTCTAAAATACACTCCTTCTTTTTTCATAAGGAGCATGCTTTATCTTCCATCGAGGACTCTTACTCTTAGTTTGCCAACTCTCTACATTTCTCACTTCCCTCTGTCGTAATTTATTGGGCATAGTTGTTCTTTTGATAGTATTATTGTTGCATTGCAGATTGAATTCACAGTTCAGAGTCGAGCTAAAATGCGTCCTGGTTGTGGGTGTTATCAAGGACAGTGGAACTGGATCAGCAGTGACAGGAGGGAAGTTTGAGAAAGATTAACACTAAACTCCCTTTGTATGCGTATGGAATGAAAGAAATAAACAGTTGTTCCACAATAATGAGAATGATTAGACAGTATTAAAAGAGTTATCTTATTTCAGCTGTATGTTTTATGTAAACAAAGAATAATGTTGTATAGGCAATATATATATATATATATATATATATATATCGAGCCGTGGAAACAGCCTCTTGCAAAAATGCAGGGTAAGGCTGCGTACAATAGATCCTTGTGGTCCGACTCTTTCCGGACCCCGTACATAGCGGGAGCTTAGTGCACCGAACTGCCCCTTATATAGAGACATCTTGTACATACTTTGACACTGTTTTGGTATTTAGTAATGAAAACTTGACTTTTAAAAAGAAAAACCCTCTCGTGTGTTTATTACCTAATTCATCCACTTCTATAGTTGGGCATTTTCTTGCATTAGTAGTTTACACTCCTCATTATTCTTTTCCTCTTTTGGTAACTGGTAAAGCAACTGAAAAGTACTGCTACCTAACTTCTCATTTTACTTTTTAGTGCTACCATTACCTGTACAAATTAGTTTTTAACCAAATATTTCTCCAGCCTATTTTTTTCACATTTGATTTCCAAAAATAGTTTTAAGTATTGGGACAGTTGATTAAAGTATAAGGATGAAATACCAAAAACACTTGATCATCAGTGCTAGACCACTAGGAAAACCTAGTTCACCTCACAGGAATGCTAGCAAGTGCTAGACTACTAGTACTGGAAATAATGTCACACCACAGACATGCAATCTTAATGGTCCAATACTAGTAAATTCATAATTAATATTCATTCAAACATGTAGAAATGAAGCATGAACTTGCATTCTTTAATGATTAATTAGTACCTGCAACGGTTTCATAACTTTAGACATTTGATCATCGGTTTTATCAACAACCTCTTGGGCTTGCAGCTCCATAGAATCTCGAACAAGTTGACTCAGAAAAGTTACATCATCAGACATGACACCAAACCCTTTTAGAAGTTTAGACCCCAGCTGTAAACTTGTCTGCAGGAATATATAGGGCGTGATCAGAATCCATATACAGTGAAGAAATGAAAAAGAAGAATTGCCATTGCTGTACCTCTGCACTTTCAAGAATGGCATCCGTTGCTCCTACTTTTTTCAGATCTAATAGATGCATCACGTCCTGAGCTCGTGCATATATTGGTACCTATAAAAATTGACATATTCAGTCGAAAAATAGCAAAAGGTCAGAATTAAAGAGGTGATAGACCTGGTACATGACACTATGATGAGTCATTAAGAG
The DNA here is from genome assembly GCA_005239505.1 of Nicotiana paniculata. Lineage (NCBI taxonomy): Eukaryota > Viridiplantae > Streptophyta > Magnoliopsida > Solanales > Solanaceae > Nicotiana > Nicotiana paniculata. The sequence continues at coordinate 23,483 of ML358648.1, read as the reverse complement.
TCCATGTGCTCAGTGTATCTAACAATGCACAAAAATACTAGTCACAGCTTTGTACTTTTCTTGCACCAAAATACTAGTCACAGCTTTGTACTTTTCTGCTATGTAAACTTTCTAATCCATTTTGATCTGGATAATCCTTGCTTCAATTTGTGAAATTTAACTTTTCTCCCACTTTTCCATTTCAGCCCACAAAAAACAAGGGGNGGGGGGGGGGGGGGGGTAAAGTACCGCTGGAAATGCTAGTCGAATTCTCTGAACAGCATCTGTGGTCCTATCTTTTCCTCTGTACATGACCATGACTGCTTTTGGAGAAGATATACCAGCAGACTGCAGAACTGCAGGACGTGAACCATCACCGTAGAGAACAGGAAAACCAAGGTTTCTAGAAGCCTGTTGCAGTAACAAGGACAAAATATCACTAACCAGTTCCTTTGATTTTCCAATAAGAACATGCAATGTTGCAAGTAGAAGACAACTTAATCTATGAAATGAAATAACCTTTACAACTTTAGGGTCTAGATCAAAAGCAACATAGCGAAACTCCTCGCCGTCACTTGAAGCTAGTGGTGTTGACAATAAATTGGCGAGGACCTGTGTGGAGAGAAAAAAGAACAAAGCATCAGAAAAACAAAGCAGAGCTTCTTCCTAATCAACAGTGATTGACAATTGCATTACCTGACCCATTTGGCCAAATCCAAGGATAACTACTGGTTCGCTCACATCAAAATTTGCCATTTCAGCAGTTCTCTGAAATGATCATAAATTTTTCTTTACATAAGTAGTTGTTACAATAATTAACTTCTGATTCACGAAGATCAGGGAGAGAGAGTATGAGGTACCCTAGATAACTACTCTGCTCTGTTTCAAATAACCTCAAGAGAAAGACAATAAAGCATCTCTTTTTCTCCTCAACAGGTGAGGCAATCAAGCATCTTTACTAAACTATATTTACGTGTAACACACGAATCTCAACTAAGTTTGCATTCTAACGTGTTTTCTGAAACTAAAATGCATTTAATTCGCTGCAACAGTAAACTCAGTTTTCATATCTGAAATTTCAAGATTCAAGAGAGACGAACCAATGAGATAATACTCAAAGAGAGATGGCATAATCAGCCTCATTTCAATATTTAACATTCCTCAAACTCAAGGACTGGTAAAAGACTTACATCCTCATTGTCAAACTTCTCACCAATAAACTCAGAAGCTTTCCGTCCAATTTCATTGAGTAGTGGAGTCAGTGCCATAGACAGCACAACAACAATAATAAGCAGTTTATTTAGCTCAAGTGGAAGTACTCCTAGCCTACAATAAAATGGCATCGTTAATACGTTGAAGAAAATAATTCTACTTCACAGAACTTCAGATGAAAGTCACCTGTTTGCTAGGGAAAAGACCACAAATCCAAATTCACCTCCTTGAGAAAGAAGAAATCCAATTCTCACACTCTCCTGAAGGGATAGGCCGACTCGGGGACCTATTGCTGTTATGATCAATGTCTTGATAACAATCAGACCAGCCAAAAGGGAAAGCACATTTGGCCACTCACGGAAAAGAAGCTGCATGAGATTAAGAATTATGTGAAAATGGATAAAGGATTACAGGCCCACAAAGAGAGCATACTACAGTACATAACAAAGGTCATACTTAGGAGGAAATACCTGCATATCAATAGAAGTTCCGGTAGTCACAAAAAATAATCCAAGAAGTAATCCTCTGAATGGCCTTATATCAGCTTCAATCTGAGTACGAAAGTTTGTCTCTGCTAGCAGAGCCCCAGCTAAAAAGGCTCCAAGCTGCACCATGGGATAAATATCAAATTATAAACTGAACTATTATCTGCCTCATTGGCATCACTTGTTTGAGATGTATCTGACCGTGTCACTAAAGCCCAACTTCTGTGTTAAAAGTGATGTTCCTGCAACAGTCAAAAGGCAGAGTGCAACAAAAGCTTCCGAGCTTCTCGTTTCTGCAACAACCTATAACCGATAAACACGATTTGTTGTTTCAGCAGCAAAAATATTAGTGTATCTATTCACTGTTCCTATATTCTCCCCTGGTTACATTTTATACTTGGCCAAAGAACAAGGATGAGCACCTCAAAAACTCGCCTCAATATGTACTTCCCTCCGAGAGAAAGCAACCCCAGTCCACCTAAAGCCTTTAGACTTTCTTTAGCAAGCATTGGCAAAATACTTTCTTCTATCAAATTCTGCAGAGATTTGATGATCAAACAATACTCATGGTAGTCATAAACACATATAGCAGTAGTGTAAGAAATAAGAAATGGCAAGTCCATTAGCTTGATCATACATCTGTATAAAATTTAAGGAAAGTTAATGCATATATCCGGGCAGAGGAAATTTAGACTCAGTTGGGAACAAATTTTGCTAAATTAAGACTCATTGATAGCTCTTGCAATTAAACATATTGTCCGTGTATGAGATATTTTTACCTCTCTTCCTTCAGGGAAAAAAATTATCTAAGTAACCAGTTAAGATAATGATGCTTAGACATCAACTTTAAGTTCAATATTTTCCCACTAACTGCATCAAAGAAAATTTATTTACTGAATATTTTCCCACTAACTGCATCAAAGAAAATTTATTTACATTATAGGTTTCCAAGCTCCATGTACCTGGGTCTCCAGCACCGGTAGTATGACTAAAAGAGGCACAACAGCAATGTCCTGCGGATATCAAGCAGTATAGAACAAATGAGGAAAACTAAACGGGCAACATGTCCTTGAATATTAACACCATTGTCCTTGGACAGAATGCAGAAAAGGAACAAGACATTTTCACCATACCAAATGCAAGTGATGTGCCTTAAGAGCATTTAAATGTCAAACATTTAGACCTATACGAATATCAAAAGTTCTAGTTCCTTTATTAGTTCTTCATTTCTCTTGTCTCTCTTTTACTTCCCCTTGAGGGATGGGTTAAATGTATTTTCTTGAATATAAAGATGCAAATAGAACCTGAAGTAGAAGTATTCCCAAAGTAGCTGAGCCAAATCTAGTTGGAAGCTCACCCTTCTCTGCAAGAATCTAAAATTATGCCAAAATGAGTAGAGAGCCCAGTGATATATTCACAAGCAATAATTTCAGCTTCTTCTAACATAGGGTAAACCCCACATAAATTCAACAAGTAAAGAGAAGATATCTTTATTTTTCATTATTGGAAATTATTCTCGAAAAGTTAAAAAAGGTTATAAAAAAAAAAAAAACAAGAATGTTAAAGCAAGAAAACTAGAGGTAACAATAAGAATACACATGAAAGTTCTCTAAGAACAGGTTCGGCATCAGTAGGAAATTACATATTTATGTAAGTCTAGTATATAAAGCCACGATAAATATTAGCTTGAAAAGGTCTAGATGTCAGGAAACAAAGGGTGCTACTGAAGCTTCTCTCTCATTGCAACAGATGTCTCCTGGGAAACATATTCTCTCAGGCAGTATGGATTGACCAGAAGATGAATGCTATCTCTGTATTATCTTAAAAAGTTAAGAGTGAGGTGTCATAACCGTCAGTACCATACAGAATCTCTCGATTCCAAAATTCAATCTTTAAAAAATCTTTCTATTTACGCATAAAGGAAAATAAACAGGAATGAGGACAAGAGAAGCTGAGTCACGCATCAGCTAAACAACGGGTCTAGCACTGCAACTACATGATTTGTAGTTATATAGATGCTGAACTGTGTGATGGGGATACATTTTTTTAATTACAGGATCCTGTTCTATCATCTATGCTAGTGGTCAAACTCTGATAAGATGTATCAAGTGCACAATGTGCTACTCCCTCCGTTTCAATTTTGATGATGTAGTTTGAGTTGGCACAAGTTTAAAAAAAAAAAAAAGACTTTTGAAACATGTGGTCCTAAAAGCTTAAAGGACAAAAGCTTTGTGGGACCATGATATTTTTGTGGCCGTAAAAGCTTCTCATTAAGGGTAAAGTAGGTAAAATGAAAAGTTTAAAGTTATATTGTTTCCAAATATAGAAATGTGTCATTCTTTTTGGAATGAGACTAATAAGGAAAGCGTGTCATTTAAATTGAAACGGAGGAAGTACTTTGCAAACATTAAAAGAACTTAGTCTTGTCATCACGGAAAAGAATTGAAGTATAAAATAGAAGTGAGTCAGACACTAGAGAAGTTTTATGATAGTTGCAAGACAAAGTCGCAGCCATATCATAAGCAGAAGCCTCGTTAGCAGTAACTAAAGTTATCACATAAGTTGCACCCAAAATGCCATTAACAAGGGATACATGACAAATATCTCCTAATAAAGGTTCAATGTTCAGCTGTTGCAGATTTACACTCAAAATAGCATTAATAGGATGCCAAATATTTCCGCAGAAATGAATCTTTAACAAGAAAAAGGGATTAACAGAGTTCATTCACAAACCAGGCATTGTAGCATAATAAATTACCTGAAGAACAAACGCTGAAGAAGATAGAGAGAGAGCGGCACCAATCACTACAGCCTCATCAACACTTCTAATATTCACCTGCATCCTAAATAAGTTACTGATGAAGAAGCAAAATGTGGATAAAGGAGAGTGTAGATGGTGGGTAAGTGCCTAATAAATATCTATGCCCAAAGACAAAAAAGAGGAAAAGAGGAAAAGAAGAAAAAGAGAAAAAGAATCATTTATATCTCTATGAAAAAAGAAAATAAGGAAAAAGAAGAATCACTACATCCAGTAAACCACTGATGAAGCAGAAAGAGGATAAAGGTGCCTGTAGATGGTAAGTAAGTACCAATTGAGTATCTATATTTTACTGTATAAATTAATATGAAAAAAGAAAAAGCTAGAAGCCTTCTGTCCTTTCTTATGAAGCCTTGCCTTCTAGGACCACCGGCTGATGGGGGATTCTAAAGGCTTGCTCAAGCCCCAGATATGACTTGCATGATCTGCCTGCTACAGCAGTTATTTTCTGTAGTCTTATTAACATCTCTAGGTGACGCATTCCTTTCACACCCAATGAAACCTGAATCAGACAAGCCTCAGAGCCTAGAGCAGATAAGCCTAACCACTAGCTGAAAATGCGTAAAACTATTTCAACAAGTAAATTTACTTGAGGCACATATACAAATATTGAATTTGTAAACCGTCTTATCTCAAAGTTTAAGCTGTTGAAGATGGAATACTCTTTATTAACTAATTTTAAATCTTCAACATGCCACTTCACCTTCGAACCTGATACTTTTTCTTCGCCCAAGCATAAGAAAATATTTTGTGAAATGTACCATCTGTTAGAAATAGAATACTTCAATTTATTATTGAAGTCATCGACACGCCTATTCACACCACACTCCCACTCCCACTCCCACTCCCTCTCCCTCGCCCTCTCCCTCTCCCTCTCCCTCTCCCTCTCCCTCTCTCTTGCCCTCCCTCTAACAAATATAGAATTTGTGAACTGTCTAAGTTAGCAAAGGGTCAGGACATCAATTGTATGAGTAAATAACATAAATATTGGTTGATCTTTACGATATGAATATACCTAAATGAATGATATTCACAGTGGCCTATGCTGTTCCTCCACAGATGTCATTGTAAAGTACAGTAACATATATAAATTAAGATGAAAGAAGGCAAAACAACGTGAAGTAATGGATTCCTTCAACAATTACATGATTGCGATTTAGCAAGGAGCACCATTCTTTTTGGTTTCTTTAAGAGAACGAAAGTGAAATGGCAAGGGACTAATCAACAGAACAATATAACCAAAAAAAACATGGTGAAATGACGAAGAGCTAAATAGAGTAAACGAAGGAAAGGACTGACAAACTACTTAGTCGTGTCTGGTTAACTATTTACCCAGTCGGGTTTCTTTCTTCTAAGTGGTATACCAACATACCACATGCACACTCTATCTATATTTCTAGCCTTCCATAAAGACCTTTCTGTCAACTGAGGTATTGCAGTACAATTAGTTCCTAAAGGAAGACTTACCAGATCAGGCCTTGAGTGAAAAAGAAACTCCAGAATCTTTGTTCCAATAGCATCATTAGGTGGAAGCTCAAATGATGTAAATGCTAGGGTTGATAATACAACCTTCAACATAACAAACAAGAAAATACAAGGCAAATGTTAGAAGGACCTCATAGTACCGTAGGTGCAAATATCCTAAAGGAATTCACCAAATAGAAAAAACTTCAAGCATTCCATTATACTAGAGCAAAAAAAAAAAAAAGAACATACTTGACTTTCATAACGACCTTCAACAAAAAGATGTTAGAAAGACCTCAGTACATGAGTACGAATATTCTTCAGATGCAGAACAGAAGTAAAACTAGGGCCTGACATAATTTTTAGCTGCTTAAGAGGCAAACTTTTCCTCATCAGTTTGAATCAATATTGTTTATTAACTATTTCAAATTATGAAGGGCATAAAATAGTGTAAACAATGTAAACTAAAAAATAACACAAAGAATACAATGTTGCATGTACTATGCAAATGCTTTTTTCCCAAAAGTATTAAAAAAAACTCTCTTCCCATCTCCGATCCTTTCAGCCCCTTATCATCATGCTTTCTTTTTCCCAAATAATTTTTTGCTCAAGAGATAGCTCATCCAGATTTAAGTTTAGCATTTCATTACAAAGATATTAGCTAAGAAAGTAAAACCTTCACTGAAAACCAACTGAAACAATAAAAGTACAATAAAAAGTGCTAACGGGTTCCCCAACTTACACACAACTAGGGGTGGCAAATGGGCGGGTTGGGCTGAATTTGGGCGGGTCAAGATGGGTTAGGTTAATAAATGGGTCATTACCCAACCCAGCCCAAAGTGTACTTGGGCTAAGATGGGCTAAACAATGGGTCATAGCCCAACCCGCCCAACTTGACCCACGTTTTAGAACCATGCTAATCTTGCCAAAAAAAAACCTTTTACCTTAAAATATGTAAGTTGAAAAAATTTTTGCAGGGGGGAGATTTGGGGTGGGTGGGTGGTGCAGAAAAATGAAAAACCAAAAAAAAAAAATTCTAAACAAAACAGAGAATTGAAAATACGAAGAAAAAAAAAGTAAAATTTAGGCAACTAAGTAAACTTCTAGATAAGTTGGGTTGAGATCCCTTTGTTTTGGGTGAGTTTCATGTTGTATTTGGGCTACTTAATGGGTCAGAATGAGTTATAAAGAATAATGAGTTAACTTGGGCTCAGCCCAAATAGAACCATGAGCTAAAATATTTGTAGCCCAACCCATTAATCTTTGGGCGAGTTGAATAGGTTTGGGCTCAAATTGCCACCCCTACACACAACCATGTAATGAAAACAGAAAAAGAAACACTTGGTGTATCATGATTTGTGAAGTCTTAAACAGAACTTAAATAGAAATGTGTCAAATAGAAAGAGAAGGGTGGGAACTCTGGCTTTGAGAGGCTTTCTATTGAAAAGCATGTCTGTAACAATAAGGGGATTGTTTCCACCTGGTAAGGAGGAGATGGAGCTGCCCTCGCTCCTCCATCATGCTAACGGCAAACGAAGGAACATAAGCGGATAAACTGATATCTCTTTTTTGATATCTCTTGAGACACGGTGATAAGGAAGGTTCACAATTTATACACACCATTAGCTTTGAGCTTTCGTTATTGTACAACAACTGCTACTACTACTACGTCTCAGTCCTAAACAAAGTTGGGGCCAGCGATATGAATCTTCACTTCTTTCTTTTAGCTCAACTTGTATCATCATCATGCGAAAATCAAATAACAATAGTAGTGAAAATAAGTTTTATATATTTAATAGTAACAGTAATAAAGAAAATAGTACTCCCTCTGTTTCAAAAAGAATGAACCTATTACTATTTGGGGAGTCAAATAAGGTTTTCTTTAACCATGTTTTTTGCAAATAGTTATTAATTTTTCTTTTGAGAAGGAAAGAAAGTAGTTTTTTGCAAATAGTTTTTAGATATGTTGAATTGTTGTAGATTTTTGAGAAGAAAAAAGGCTTTTTGTATTTCTTTGTATTTCTTACATCCCTAAGTAAAGGTATTTATACACTAAGTCCTATGATTATTTTAGGAAGGAAAATATATTATAATCAATTATAATCAATCAGAATAAAATCAAATCTCAATCAAAATCAAATCTTTCTCAATTAGAATCAAATGTTTCCTAATAATTAAGTCAATCAACACTCCTCAAGTTGGTGCAAAGATGTCGCACATGCCCAGCTTGCAAACCAGCATATGAAAAGTTCGTTTGTTGAAGCCCTCAGTAAACACATCAGCTAATTGGTTTTCTGTGGCACATTAAACAAACTCAAGACACCAGTTGTAATTTTTTCTTTGATGAAGTGTCGATTAATTTTCACATGCTTTGTTCGGTCAGGCTGGAGTGGATTATGAGTTATAATGATGGCAGCCTTATTGTCATAGTACAAGGAAAGTTTTCCTTTTCAGACAGTCTCAAATCCTCTAGTAGCTTTTGTAGCCAAAGCAGTTCGCAAACACCCTAGGTCATAGCTCTATATTCTGCCTCCGCACTTGATCTAGCAACTACACTTTGCTTCTTGCTTCTCCAAGTAACTAAGTTTCCTCCTACGAGCGTACAATAACCGGATGTAGATATTCTATCATCCAGAGATCCAGCCCAATACGCGTCTGTAAAGGCTTCTGATTGGAGGTGATCATGTTTGGAGAAAAGTAGACATTTCCCAGGAACAGACTACAGATACCGTAAAATGTGAAAGACAGCTTGCATATGAGGATCTCGGGGATCATGCATTAACTGACTCACCAAGCTAACTGAATAGGCTATGTCTGGTCTAGTATAGGAGAGATAAATAAGTCTTCCAACCAACCTATGATATCTTTCCTTATCAACTAACTCTCCAACTCCGCTTTGTAACTTGTGATTGCTTTCAACGGGATATTCTGCGGGTCTGCCACTTGTCATACCAGTTTCTTTCAAGAGATCCAGAATATACATCCTCTGAGAAATAAAGATTCCTCTTTTTGATCTAGCACCTCAATTCCTAAGAATTACTGCAATTTTTTTGGATCCTTGGTCTCAAATTCATGTGCCAACAACTTCTTCAATCGGGCCATCTCCTCTTTGTCATCTCATGTCATTATTATGTCATCAACATAAACTATGAGAAGAGTGAGTTTACCCGTATGATGTATTATGAAGAGGGTGTGATCAACATTGTTGGTAACCAAAGGAGATCATTGCTTTGCATAATCTGTCAAACCAAGCTTTGGAGGATTGTTTTAATCGATACAAGGATTTCTTCAATCTGCATACCTTTCCTTTACTTTGTGCAGTATCAGATCCGGGAGGAATCTCCGTATACACCTCTTCTTCTAAGTCTCCATAAAATATCAAACTGTAGCAAGTCCGAATCAACATTAGATGTACAAGATAAAAGAATTCTAATAGTGTTCATCTTAGCAATAGGGTCAAATGTCTCTTGATAATCCACTCCATATGTCTGAGTGAATCCCTAAGCCAACAATCTTGCTTTGAATCTGTCATCTGAGCAATCAGCTTTGTGCATCACAGTGAAGATCCATTTGCAGCCAACCAACTTCTTGTCTGGTGGTGAAGTGACAAATTCTCAAGTCTCATTTTTTGACAATGCATTCATTTCTTCAATCATGGCTTGCTTCTATTTAGGATCTGCAAAAACTTCCCTCCAATTCTAGGGAATAGACACAGAAGAAATAGATAAGGCAAAGGCTCTATATGAGGGAGACAAAGAATTATAAGAGACAAAATTAGATAAAGGGTGTTTGGTGGTACAAGATCTGACTCTTTTTTGTGAGCAATAGGTTCATCTAACTCATTAGAAAATGTAGATAACTCACCAGTAGAAAAAGGTTCAGCTTCGGTAGATTGCATGATGGCTTTTTCTGTTCTATTTTTCCTTGAGTAAGTTATCAAATAAGGCCTATCCAAATGCCCAATAGTCTCCCCCTGAATTCTTACTCCAATTTCACTTTCCCCGGTGACAATGTCATCAAGAGGCCCAGTAATAGAATTAGGTAGAATCGCCTCTTCTCCTTATTGCTCTTCCCCCGAAGAAGTGATGAGGTAATACTGAAATAGGGCTCAGATTCTCGAAAAGTAACATCCATGCTAACAAAAGGTCTCCTGGAGGGAGGATGATAACATTTGTAACCTTTCTGGTGCCACAGAATACCCAATAAAAACACATTTTATAGCTCTAGGATCAAGTCTCCCAGAATTTCTAGCGTGGACAAAGCAAACACACCCAAACACCTTTGGAGGGACAGTATATTCATTTTTACCCTTTAAAGCTTCCAGAGGACTTTGAAAATCGAGGGTTTGAAATGGCATTCTGTTGATAAGATAGGGACTCACTAGAATAGCATTCCCCCAATAAGGTTTTGGTAGATGCATGATGAAGATAAGAGAACGTGCTACTTCTAACAAATGGTTATTTTTTCTTCATCGACCCCATTTTGTTCACTAGTGTAAGGACAACTAGTCTAATGGACTATCCCATTCGACTCCAAATAAGCATCAAATCTTTTATCCATGTAATCGCTGCCATTGTCAGTTCTCAAGATTTTTGTTTTAGCATCAAACTAAGTACAAATCATCTTATGAAATGTCTAAAAACAAGAGTAAACTTCAACTTTTGGCTTCAACAAATATACCCATGTCATCTGAGTGCAGCAATCAATGGAAGTAACAAACTATCGACTACCGAACAAAGAAACGGTTTGTGTAGGACCATATACATCAGCATGAATAGTCATAAACGCAGTTGTGCTTCTATTATCACTCACAGGAAAAGAGTTTCTAGTATGCTTGGCATATTCACACGCATCACAGCACAAATATTCAAATTGAGTCCTTGAAAATACATCGGGATATAACCTCTTCAAAACAAAAAATGATGGTTGTCCTAACCGTCTATGCCGTTGTGTTATTTCTGGGTTGACATCCTTACCTTCCCCAAAAAAGGCTTGACCAGAGTTTTGAATTTCATCTAGTATAAACAAGTCATCATGCAATCTACCACTGCCAATCCTTTTCCTTGTTTGAAGATCCTGAAAAATACAATTATCGGGAAAGAACTCGATTTTACAGCTTAGAGCTTTGATGATGGCACTAACAGATAAATAATTTACAGGGAACTCATGAATATGGAGCACGAATGATAGTTTAATATTAGGAGTACAAACGATACAACATGTTCCAGAACCAGTGGCTCTTTAAACATTATCTCCTCTGAGTCACGGAGAATAGTTTTGAATGCCTTTAGAAGAGCCTGTCATGTGTCTATTTGCACCAGAATCAACAATCCAAGACAATTTGGCTAGGAGGCGACCAAGAAGCTTAATTTAATCTGAAGACAATTTCTCCAGAAACCGTCTCCTTGAATGTCTCCATATTTTCTGCCCAATCAGAAGGAAATCTGAAGAAAATTGCTCAAAAATAATCTACCTCGTCGGAAACCAAATTTGTCTCGACGGAACCAGAAGGGGTTTGTGTTGCGGACAGTCACCAAGAGAGAGAAAACTCGACCTCTTTGATAAAAGCGAAACCCTAGTGCTGCGAGGGAGATAACTCACCTCAAAAAAGCAGCAATGGCTCTGATACCATGTAGATTTTTTAGAAGAAGAAAAGGCTTCTTGTGTTTCAGTGTATTTCTTACATCCCTAAGCAAAGGTATTTATACACCAAGTCCTATGACTATTTTAGGAAGGAAAATAAATAACAATTAATTTACAATCAATAAAATCAATCAAAATGAAATCTTTTCTCAATCAGCATCAAATCTTTCCTAATAATCAAGTCAATCAATAATTGTTAATTATTGTGACTTATAGTACTTTTATGTAGTTTCTAAATATGTAATTCTATTTCAAAACTTTCTGAATTTATGTCCGAAGTCACACCGAGAATTAGTAAATTTGACCATCATACTCCGAAAAGGTTAAAACAAATTGAAACAGAGGGAGTAATATTTAAAAGCCTATTGCTAACTAGTAAGTATCCCCTAGATGGATCTTTTTTGTTACTATAAATCAACAAAATAATTATGAGAGTCTAAAACATGATTGGACATTCTCTTAGTTCAAGTGTTTTTTCTGGGTTATGTTTCCTACCCGGTGTCCGGTACCAGCATCGGGGCCCGACTACCATTCTACCACACCCTTGTTGGTTTAGTTCAAAGTTTTCATTGCAGAATCTTCCACTAATAGTAGTACCTTAATCAGGTCTAGAATGAAATTGGCTGCTAGAGTGAATCACATCCTTCTGTCCTAAAATAGAGCAGAGGATGAGTGATTTACTATAAGCTCAGGTGGTGCTTGAAGAGAAAAAAAGTACTCTAGCAACACCAGAGTGTAAGCCTTTATGTATCAACCACACTCATGTCAAGACGTGCTACAAAGATTAGATGAGAGAGCAAACTGATGTAATAAGAACCAAAGAAGATGAGGTGAGGACTTCCTTGATGAAAGTGGCTGATTCCAACACACACAAATCGTGTATCTGTCCGTATATTATCCATTAAGCTTTATCTATACATTTTGTTATGCAACAGTGACTATCCATGAGCCAGAAACCACAATAATAAGATAGAAAAGAAAGATAGGGGGAATGAGAACCATATTTTAGTGGTAGTTCTATAGATAGCAATACCCGACACCATGTTAGTCTCATTGGAAAGATGCAATGGAATCCTAACTCCTAACCGCCAGGACATGGTTCCAAAAGCTGAGAATCAATTTTTACTCTATTTACAACCATATCCCATGTAATATCTGCCACATGCTAATTCCTAAAATATCAGACAAGAACTATAATAAATGTCTCAAGAAGGAGATGCATTGTCCTCAAGCACAACCTGTCCGCGAAAGCATTGTAACTTCTTAAAGGAAACCTAATAGAATAAAATGTCTGCTACTGAAACAATAGATGGTCTTTAGCCATGGAATGTATTATATAAGTAATCTATCAAATGTGGAAATTCAAAATATTTTATGACAAAATACCTGAGTCAGTCCCATGCCAAAGGCAAACTTTGCAAGAGCTTTCAAGCGTGCAAGTGAAAGCTCCAATCCCATTTCAAAAAGCTGTAAAATGATAATTCCTTCAGTTAAATCCAGCCTTGCAACATTCTTAACAAACAAAAACCAAGCAATACAAGAGAAAGAATACAGCATGTGATCAAATGGGAGAAGAGAAAAATTTTGAATTAACAAGTTGAATATGCAATCCTGTGATGTTAAGGAAATGAAGGGGGCAACATTTAAATTCTAGCAGATGGAACACAGAGCATATTCCTCCATTTAAGAAATATGCCCTCCGTTTCAATTTATGTGAACTCATTAGACTGGGCACGGAGTTTAAAAAGAGATAGAAGGCTTTTGAACTTGTGGTGTAAAATGAGGCACATATATTTTGGGTGGCCATAAATCATTGCATAAAGGTAAATTGTTTCCAAATAAGGAAGAGGTCATTCTTTTTGGCACACACTAAAAAGGAAATAGATTTACATAAATTGAAATGGAAGTAACATAACTTGGAAAGGTCTAAAGAAACCTAGAACCTTTTGAAATACAGATTACTTGGGTTTTGTTTCCATGGAAATTTTGCTAGTCGTTTAGAGCTAAGTTCTAGACATAAAGCTTTCTCTTCTTTTTTGTGCTTCCTTACCCAGCAATAGTCCCACTTTAGCAAACCACAGCAATATCAGCCTTTATTTTTCAAGATCAAATAGTGTATTCGCTTGCACTTCCATTCTCCATCCCCCACCCCCCCATCCCCACGACAAAACAAAATTCTTATCCAACCAAAAATAAATTCACTGATCTTAATTAAAATGGTCTTTGCTTGTCCGCATGGATTTAATTGATTGTTTGAGATTGATCTTTATATCCGAGAATACACAGTACATAAGAAACAAATTATTTCACATAAGTCTAAATGCAAGCAATGGGATGAATACAATATCAGGTACTACAATATGCACAGCATATCATGCAAGTCTATCAATAGATTTCTCAGTGTTCTTAGGATAAGTAACAGAAAATTCCAGCTCTGCAGGTAAAAAGGTTTTTAAAAAAGAAAAGGAAGAACAAGAACAAAAGAAGCGAGAGAAGAAAATGATACTAGATTGTTAAGCATTACATGCACAGTTAAAACCTCAAAATGGGATGACAGCAACCAATGAGCTTACCAAGAAAAGAATCCCCCATTCGGAAAGAACTTTAACATCTGTGATGTTTCTGATTAGCCCAAATTGATTGAGCACAACTCCAGCAAAGAAAAAACCAAGTATCTGAAAGCAATAAACAGATTAGCACCACATGACTACAAGAGATCAAATTTTAGTTCAGTACTACTCAATCACTATCTCCAACTTCAGTGACAAACAATTTGATGCGATTCCAACAAATTTCTAGGTTACAAATAAATTCACCCCATGCTTTCACGAATAAACTATGAGAAAGTAAGTGTTTGCAGATACGGGAGGCCAATTCACGGCATCATGTCAAGTAATTAAAAATACAATCACTTCTAGGAACTTCATGTTTTTGTCAAGGAAGCCAAAGAGTCATTTAGCCCGAAGAGTCACTAGATTGTTTTAAATCTTAATGTGGATGTGCTATAAGAGCCTTGAGCTAGACTTTGAACTGTAGATTATTGCCAAATTCATCAAATACCCTCTTGAAGAGTGGTAAAATATATCAAAGACTTCACCTAGATTATGTAAATTTTGACTCAAGTGCCGGTGCAAGTACTAAGAATGGCTGTTATAGTACTATGGCTTTCAGCAGATTGATAGGTTATGTTGAACACTAGCAACTAAGTTCCATAGATAGACTAGAGGGTAGCAAGTATAGTAAATGTCAAATATACACAATTCAATGTTTCTTTTCACCATGTCAAAAGCTGCTTTATTCTCTCATTGGAAAAAACAAGTTCAAGGAATCATGTGTGAGCATAAGCATGTGTGAGCTACAGAAGCATATGTGAGCATAATGGAATCATTGACTCGTGGCCGTGGAAGCTCATCTGGAAGACAAAGCTTCCAACAAAAGGTTATCTGCTTTACTTGGACTGTGCTCAAAGAAGCCTGCCTAACTCAAGACAATCTCTACAAAAGGAGCTTTCAACTAGTAAATAGATGCTACCTATGTCAGCAAAGTTCTGAGTCAATCAACCACCTATTCTTACATTGTCCAGTGGCAACAAACATGTGGTATATGTTTCTTTCTATCCTGGGAATAAGCTGGACACAACCTAAGGGCGTCAGGGAAGCAACGGAAGGTTGGAGCAGTTGGAAAGTTGAAAGGGCCATCAAGAAAGTATGGAAGATGATCCCAGCATGCATTTTTTGGTGCCTTTGGCAAGAAAGGAATCGCAGATGCTTTGATGGCATTTCAACTTCTACAGATGCTCTCAAAGCCAAATGCCTTGTGCAACTATTTAGTTGGAGTTCTCTAACACCTGTAAATAATGTAATTCCTCTTCTAGATTTCATTGGATCTCTGAGCCTAGCTTAACTCAGATATACCCTTACTTTTGTTTTTTGAGTTAGTTCCCTAAGCAGATTAAGTCTTTTGTTGTAATGGAGCTAACTAAATCCCTTCTTGTAACTTTACATCTTCTGGATGCCTGCAATGAAGAATCTTATTTCAT
>MDKI01097573.1:0-18619 GCA_005239505.1 Nicotiana paniculata | reverse complement strand
TGTGTGTGTATATATATGTGTGTGTGTGTGTGTGTGTATGTGTGTGTGTGTGTGTGTGTGTTTTCAATTCCGAGCCCGATATATGATTTTTCAAAATAATATTTTTTTCTTTCTTGGGGTATTTTACATGGGATTATGGTGGTAAACAAAAGAATAAGAGATATACATAAGGCGATAGACACTCGAAATCAGAGTGAGTTCGGTCTTTTTTTAGTTGGGTCCATTTTTATTAAATTAAAAATAAAAATAGTAAATGTGGAGTAAAAAAGTATTGCATTGGAAAGTTAGGTTTCAGACAATGTTGACCTTTGTGTGAATAGGTAAAAGTCTTGTGATTTTTGTTAGAAAATATAGTTATATGACTTTGGTGGAAAAAGTCATAGTTATATGACCATTTGTGATACTTACCCCATCTTATATTTTCTAATATTTTGTGTTTTTGCTTACCCTTGAATGATTAACTTTCTTCTACAATCAGAAAGTAAACTTTGAAATTGATTTTGTTAAGTTTACAATTTTAATAATGATCAATAATCAAAAGAGCCTTGACTAATGATATTTCACTTTTTGTATATTCGCAACGACATTGATGAATGAAAGGAAAGAAAATCCTATGAGAAAATCAAAGGAAGCCAACGACTATGTATTTTGAACCTTTCATAAAATGGAAGAGAATCAATCAATCAAAGAACAAGGAAGGAAATTCAACCAATCAGACTTGTTAAAGTCCTTAAGCACGCAAGAAAGGAAAGAGAGCTAATCTGGATAGAAAGTAATCAAAGGATAATCTGTGGAAGCTCTAATCAAGGATAATTGGAGGAACCAATTCTTCAAGTTAAGAATGAATATAGCCACACTTCTCATGTGATATTCATAAATCTACCCTTGGGTCTCACTCTTACATATCTATCCCTCACAAGGAAATACCTCCAATCATTGTTGCTATGTGATCCAAGAAAATAAGGAATTAGAAGATTCATCAAGCAGATAAAAGAAGAAGTCGAAGGGCAAAGAATATTACGAAACTACACATTTGTTTCTACACCTTTCTAGTTCGTAGTACAAACAGTGTATTCTTGAGTCTACAAGTGTCGCAAAAGATAGGACGAGTTAGAAAAGCAAACAAGAGTTGTGTCAACACTAGAAAGAAACATTGTTGTTGTATATCGTTGATGGTAAACATACTAAAACCATCACTATTGTAAAAGCTTACTAAAGATCTAAGAGAACCCTTGGGTTCTGGAATGTCAGGATCTTGGCAAAATATCCTATGATGAACTCAGAGGTGATCTAATTGTGTTTGAGAAAACACGTTTGGACAGGCACGTCCAACAAGAGAAAAAGAAGACAGTTGCATTCAAAGCAGCTGCAGTTGAATTAGAAAATGAAGAAGAAAAAGGAGGAGAACAAGATGAGAATATAGTTATTCTCTCTAAAGTTGTAACAAGCATAAAAAGGAAAATAGAAATAGCAGAAGAGGTAAATCAAATTTCATAAAAGGGAAGATGAATAATGAGAATGACAAAAATGATGGAAGATGCTACGAGTGTGGAAAATATGGACACATTCAAGCTGAATGCCCTGAGTTGAAAAAGAAACTAAGCAGGAATTTTCAAAAGAATAAATCCTTTGGAGCCTGGAGTGATGAATAAGAATCTGATCATGAGGAAATTTCCAACATGTGTTTCATGTCCATCAAAGAAGATAGTGATGAAGACTCATGTGATCTTGCTCTCATGGAAGACGAAGGAACAAGTGAGGTACGTCTTCCTACATGTCCTAACTATCCTGAACTTCAAGAATTTATGGATATTGCTCTTGCAGACATTGATAAAGTCCTAAAAGAACTTCAAAAAATCCAAAGAGAAAAGAAAGTCTGGCTCTGAAATTAGAAGTTTGTGAAATTGAGAGAGATATGCTTCCAGATGAAGTTAATTGTAATGACCCGACCGGTCATTTTGAGAATTTAAGTTTCGTTCGGCAGCATAAGATCTTGTACAGCTTCATATTATGTGTATCGACTTACGTGCATGATTGAATTCAGTCACCGGATGATTCAGAGTCGAATTGGAAGAAGGATTTTAGTTTTGGAAGCTTAAGCGATGAGAATTTGACCGGAATTTGAATTTTGTGTAAACGGATCTGGAATGGATTTTGGATGATCTCAACAACTTCGTATGGTGATTTTGAACTTAGGCGTGCGTCTGGATTTGAATTTGGAGGTCCGTAGGGTAATTTGAGGCATTTCGGAAAAGTTGAAGTTTGGAAAGTGGAAATGTTTGACCAATGGTTGACTTTGGTGATATCAGGGCCGGGATGTGATTCTGAAAGTTGGAACAACTCCGTTATGTCATTTGGGACTTGTCTGAAATATTTGACGTTATTCCGAGTTGGTTTGATAGGTTTCGGCGCGAGTTTTAGAAGTTGGAAGATTTGAAAGTTCATAAGTTCGATTCGTAGCACGATTTGTATTTTTGGTGTTGTTTGATGTGATTTGAGACTCCGAAAGAGTCCGTGTTAGGTTATAGAACTTGTTCGTGTGTTTAGACGGGGTCCCGAGGGTCTCGGGTGTGTTTCGGATGGGCTACAGGCCAATTTCCTCTATTTGTGAATTGTTGGTTTCCGGTGTCTACCATCCTTCTTCGCTATAGCGAAGTGCCTTTCGCATTCGCATAGTGTTCTTCTGACCCGCCTAATTTTCCTTCTTCGCGTTCACATGGTATTCCTCGTGATCGCGTAGCCCTACTCATCCCATTCATCGCGTTCGCATCCCTCTTCCGCGTTCGCGTAACAAAACCAGGTCCTGGGCACTGTGATCATTTTCCTCTTCGCGTTCGCATGTCCCTTACACGTTCGCGTAAGCTCCTGTCCATTATTCATCGTGTTCACGTCCCTTCACTCACGTTCACGAAGGGTCTTTCTTGGCAGGCTCAATTTTCTTCTCTGTGATCGTGAACCTTTCTCCGCGTCCGCGATGCATGAGAACCTGGGCAAAATATAAGTTTTTCAAATCGAGGGTTAGACCATTTACACCATATTTTGACTTGTAGAGCTCGGTTTTGAGTGATTCCTTGTGGTATTTTCAAACAAATCGATTGGGTAAGTGTTCTTCACCTAGTATTTAATATATTCCATGATTTTATCCTCATTTTTATCACTTAATTTGTGTTTTGAGTTGAGGAAAATGTTGGTTTTTGAAAAAGGTTTTCAAAATGAAAAATCGTGATTAGAGGGACGAAATGGTATCGGAATTTGATAATTTTAGTATGGTTGAACTAGTATCGGAATGGGTGTTCGGATTTTAAAATTTGTCGGGTTCCGAGGTGCGGGCCTAAGGGTCGAGTTTTGGTCGATTTTTAGATTTTTATAAAGATTGACACTTTATGATCCAGAATAGTTTCTTATGAGTTTTATTTGTGCTTTGAAGTTATTTTGGTTAGATTTGAGCCATGCGGAGGTCTTTTCCCTTGAGAAATTCATTTTAGAGTACCAGGTTGTCTTCTTTGAGGTAAGTATCTTGGCTAATCTTGTGTGGGGGAACTACCCCGTAGGATTTGAGTCTTTTATTTTGTTTGTAGTGCGCGTACGTGAGGTGACGAGTATGTGCTCGGACTTATGTTGTGGAAATTGGCCTTTTAAGGTTCCTAGGTTCTTGTATTCATTGGATATGTAGTTGTTCTTGTATGATTACGTCCCTAAATTACTAAAACCACCTTTACCTGCTTAAATCTAATTAATTGCTTCACGATTCACTCTTATTGATAGTTGATTCATATGTGCCTTAATTGAGAATGTTATCTCTTCTATTGCCATGTTGCCTTCTCATAAAGTGGTTGTCCCTATTTGAAGTTGTAGTTATTCGTGTTTTGTAAATGTTCTTCCTTATTTGAAGTTATAGTGATCTTCTTGCTGCCTACCTTTAGTTGAATTGGATGTACTTCTCCCGTAATTGTTCAACCTTAGAATAAGCTTAGAGGTTCTATGACTTAGTGGACTTACCCTTATTTGGAATTATTGGACTCGTGTTAGTTTTTGTTGTTAAACCGTGGACTATTATTACATGTTATTTTCTTTCTTGTTGAGTTGTTCTTATCATGCCTAGTTTTCCTTATTCTGGTTCTTCCTTGTTAACTAGTTTTACCTTTTTCTTGAGATCGAAGGTTCTTGAGTTGATTAATTTACCATATCTTGTATTATTATCATTGTTGTTGTTGTACTTGTTGTGGTGATGCACAAGGTTTCTGCCATGTGGTTGTTGATATGGGGATTTGCACGAGGTTTCTGTCGTGCCGTGATTTCTATTGATATTGCACATGTGGCGTGACAAGGGGGGATATGTATATGTGGGTTGCGCATGTAGCGAGACAAGGTGGGAACATGATTATACGCGTGTGGCGAGACAATTCGGGCATATACTTTACTATTGCACACGTGGCGAGACAAGGTGGGCTGTGTCAGGGGTTGAATTGTGATGACTTGTGTTGAACTGGGGGCATTCTTGTTGTTGATACTTGTGTAGTGTTACATTTACTTGTGTGAGTTTTGTTTTTATAAAGCTGTGAGAAAACCTCCTACGTGTTGTCCGTTCCTATTCTTATGCTTATTAGCTGTTTGAACTATGTTAGAACACTTGCACAAGCGTACACGTAAGTTAGCCCTCTTATCGGATCAAGGGACTTTCCTTGCTACTGTTGACTGTAGATATCCTGGTTGTACTTGCCTCATATGTGCGAATGACTCTACTTGGCACGTGAGTCGTCCGTGCAGTTATTAGCTGAAGTAAGGGCACAAGATGCCAAATGATAGGGTTCAAATATTGTGACCCGTGAATTTTGATTTGTCCGAGGTTCGGTACCTCGTGGAATTGATAAAAACTTGATGTAAAGGCAGTTTTAATTGGTGAGTTATTACTTGTCCTTGTTGTACATGTGATTTCTGGATTTAGTTTATGTTCCATTTACTCTTCTGTGTTATTTCATGGTTTTCTGCTGATACTTATTGTTCCTTCCTTATTGAATTACAGTATTGTTAGCCATATTGTGTTGCCTTTATGTAGATATCATATTCTGTTGTTCCTATACTTATACTTGTTCAGTTTATTAGACTAGTGGGTGTCTTGACTAGTCCTCGTCACTACTTCACCGAAGTTAATCTTGATACTTATTGGGCACCGCTGTAGTGTTGCATAGTCGATTGATTGTTAGCTAGCAACACAGATTGCTGTTGTGGAGACTCAAGGTAAAACCTGTTACAGCGTTCTCGGGTTTCGGAGTCACCGTCTTATTTTGTTCATACACTATTTTATTTATTTCTAAACAGTTGTATTTAGAAGTTATAGTAAAATCCTGTAGAGCTTATGACGTGTACTACCGGGTTTTGGGAATATGTTTATTGTATAAAGAATTCATCTCAGAAATTATTAGTATGTTCATTATTGTTGTTGTATTTTTTGTAAATGTTAGGCTTGCTTAATCCTTAAGAATAGGTGTCATCATGATACCCAACGGAGGGTAAATTGGGTCGTGACATTAATGAACTTCAACTTCAACTGAATGGATAGAAAAAATCCACCAATCATAGCTCACTCAAATTAAATCAATTTGCGCCTCATAATTTTACACCTAGAACCAGAAATTGTTCTGCATGCACCCATTGTGGCAAAAATGGTCACACCTCTAACCATTGCAGGTTTGAATTAGAGGAGAGAACGTCTTTGAAAATTCCAATAACCCCTCAAGTTTCTATTGTGGAAAACCCGGTCATACATCTAAGCATTGCAGGTATAAGAACAATAGAAGATGGGTCTGCCAACCCAAGTCCTCTAGTCAAGCTAATATTTAAAGTACTAACCGAATACCCAAGCAGGCTTGGGTACCTAAAAACAAGTAATTTACTATTTCAGGAGCACCACAAGAAGAATCGAAAATGGAAATGGTATCTTGATAGCGCGTATTCCAGACATATGACATGCGACAAAAAATTGTTCAAAAATGTCACCAAACTAGATGGTGGATCAGTTACCTTTGGAGACAGATCAAAATGAAATGTAATTGGAGTTGGAAGAGTCCCTCTTAGCTCATTGTGTGATTTAGACGAAGTATACCTGATAGATGAACTTGGCTACAACCTACTCAGTATCAGTCAACTATGTGACAATGACTATGAGGTTCATTTTAAAAAGTATGGTTGGTTCATTAAAGATGAATTAGATAAAGTTATTCTTTTTGGAAATAGAGATAGGAATGTCTACACTGTTAGTAATATAGACAGTCTTGGAAATCAGATTTGTCTAGCCTCTATGATTGATGATCCTTGGGTTTGGCATAGAAAACTTGGCCATGCTAGCATGCTCACTATTCATAAGCTTTTCAAACACGATCTTGTCACTGGTCTTCCAAAACTAAATTTTTCAAAAGATCAAATCTATGATGCATGTCAATTAGGAAAACAAAACAGGTCCTCTTTTAAGGTTAAAAACATAGTTTCTACTTCAAACCCTCTTCAACTCTTGCATATGGACCTTTTTGGTTCAACTAGAACTGCTAGTATAGGTGGTAGAAAATATGTCTTTGTTATAGTAGATGATATTTTTCGATTTACCTGGGTTATTTTTCTGAGTCATAAAGATGAAACATTAAGAAATTTTGAAGCCTTTTGCAAGAAGGTACAATGGGAAAAAGGTTACTACATATCTGCCATAAGAAACTATGGAGGAGAATTTGAAAGCAAAACATTTGAACACTTCTGCAATGATCAAGGGGTCTCCCACAATTTTTCATCTCCCAGATCACCTCAACAAAATGAAGTGGTAGAACGCAAAAATAGAACCTTGCAAGATATGGCAAGAACTATGATTGTGAAAAACTCCCTTCCACACCATTTCTGAGAAGAAGCTGTAAGCACAACATGTCACATCATTAATAGATGCTTAATTCGACCTATTCTCAAAAGGACTCCATATGAACTATGGAAAGGTAAAAGATCCAACATCAGTTATTTCCATCCTTTCGTTTGCAAATGTTTCATTCACAACAATGGAAAAGACAATCTTAGTAAGTTTTATCCAAAAAGTGATGAATGTATTTTTCTTGGATACTCTCCCTCTATTCATATCTCAGTTCGAACCAAAAAAGGTGGATGAGGCCCTTGGAGTCGAAAGTTGGATAACTGCAATAAAAGAAGAGCTTGATCAATTTGAGAAGAATAAAGTATGGGAACTCATTCCTAAACCTCCAAATGCAACCGTTGTTGGAACAAAATGGGTGTACATAAATAAATTGAATGAGTCTGGACAAATAAAGCTAGACTGGTTGCTCAAGGCTATTCACAGCAAGAAGGAATTGGTTACGAGGAAACTTTTGCTCCTATTTCCAGGTTAGAATCTATTCGTATCTTATTAGCCTATGTTGCTCAGAAATGTTTCAGACTATCTCAGATGGATGTGAAAAGCCGTTTCTTAAATGGTTTCATCTCTAAGGAAGTGTTCGTTAAGAAACCTCCAGGATTTGTAAATGAATCATTTCCAAATCATGTCTACAAATTATCCAAAGCCCTTTACAGTCTAAAGCAAGCTCCTAGAGCTTGGTATGAAAGATTGAGTTCATTCCTAGTCAAACATGGTTTGACAGAGGTAATTTTAATACCACTCTCTCTATCAAACGATCAGTTGAAGGTAATTTAATAGTGCAAATCTAGGTACATGATATTATTTTGGTAGTACTAACCCTATTTTATGCAAGGACTTTTCAAATATCATGGAAGGTGAATTTGAAATGAGGATAATTGGAGAATTAACCTTCTTCCTTGGGCTTCAAATAAAGCAAGTACAGAAAGGGATTTTTATCAGTCAAATAAAATATACAAAAGAGCTCATCAAAAATTTTGGCATGTCTAACGCTAAGGCCATAAGACCACCCTAGATGAAGATAAAGATAGCAAGAGTATTGATGAAATAATGTATCGAGGTATGATTGGTTCTCTACTCTATCTTACGGCTAGTCGACCTGATATTATGTTTAGTATTTGCAAATGTGGAAGATATCAGTAAGATCCCAAAGAATCCCATTTGAAAATCAGTTAGCAGATATTTTTACAAAACTACTGCTTGAAGAAAGATTATGTTTCCTTCGTGACAAAAATTGGTATTTGTTTGATTCCCGTTTGACTACTCTAAATTTGTCTAGTTTAGAAAAATTTTCATAATTGATCTTCCTGATTTTACGCCCCTAAATATCTCTAAGTACTTGATTACCATGTACATGCATTTATCACCGGACTGACGGTGGGCTTGCAGAAGGCAACTTTTCAGTTGCCTTTCACATGTCTCTCCAAGAATTGAGGCGTCCCTTCGCCCTCTTTAAATCTCTCTTCTCTCGGTCATATCTCCACTATCTCAAAGAAATCCACTCTCTCTCTGCTCTCTCTTAATCATGGACAAAACCAAACCCTCTTCATCATCCTCCATGCTTAGAAGAACCCACCGCTTCAAGAAAAACCATCAAACTGGTGATCCTATGGATGCAAACTCCTCAGAAAGCACATATCATCCACTGTTCGAGGATGAGTCCATTGATTCTCGAGAAGATATTCTCGTCGCCCTAAAGAGGGTTGGAAAAGGCCCAATGGAGTCCATCTCCTATTAATCATCTCAAAAGAGAGGGAAAACAGAAAGCATAGGGTTTGGACCTGAAGACAAGATGAATTTCTATGATCCCGAAGAGAAGGCAAGGTTTGTCGCTTTCAAAGGCAAGTCGATTGATTATGGTCGCATTGTAAGTTTGAAATCTATGAAAAACTCTCATTGTGATGTTATCTCTGTGTTTGAAACTCAAAAACTTGTCTCTCTATTTGCTACTTTTGGTGACACTGTCTATGAAGAGCTTGTGCGTATGTTTTATGCAAATTTGTTTGTGAATGATAAAGATGATTTAGAATCCAGGATTTTGGGAACTTGCATTAATTTTTTATGCTTATCAGTTTGAGAAAATCTTTGCAACAAAGTTTCTTGGGTATATTTTATTTGTACAACATTCTTGGCCTGATAATTTTGAATTGTCGTTTGAGGAAGAAAAAAGTGTGTTGTTTGAAATCCCCCCTAACATTGGTCCCAAAAATTTTAAATTTGAGCACCGTGTACTAGCCCACATTATTGTTGCCACTTTGCTACCCCGTAATGGTTCACTTAGAACCCTGTCTCTTCGAGATATTTTTGTCCTGTAGTGTCATGTGAACAGGAAGGATATTAATTGGTTTGCTTGGGTGCATCAGTACATGCTTGAAAGCATTAAGGATCTCCAAGCTACAAAGAGGCAAGGAATTAGGGCTATGCAGTATGAAACTAAGAAGTTGACCAAAGTCACCATGGAGATTGATGCCTTCTATGATAGTTTCTGCACCAAAGTGATCAACACCTTAAAGTATTTCTTTGGAAGGAATTAAGTGTCTGGCCTGTTTAAACAATCTTTTTTTGTGTGTGCTGGATGTTAAAACTTTTCTTTTGGTTGTGTCTGGACGGGCATGTAGTCGACTATTCCCCTCATAACTACTAGCTATATATATTTTTTGCCTACTTAACTAGTACTATTATTAGCTATTGTTCTCTTCTTGTTCTTTTTGATTGATGTCAAAGGGGAAGAAGAAAATGAGTACAAAGACAAGGGGATCAACAAGCAAGGAACAATAGAGCTCAAAGCTAGGGGAGCAAAAGTACACTCGTTAAGGGAAGTATCCCCTAAATCAGTCGAAATATTTTTGGATTATTGTCATCATAAAAAAAGGGGAGATTATTTATTTAGAATTTTAATAATGATCAATAATCGAAAGATTCTTGACTAATGACATCTCACTTTGTGCAGATTCGCAACGATATTGATGAATGAAAGGAAAGAAAATCATATAAGGAAATCAGAGGAAGCCAACGTCTATGTATTTTGAACCATGCATCAAATGGAAAGAGATCAATCAATCAAAGAACAAGCAAGGAAAGTCAATCAATCAAACTTGCGAAACATCCTCAAGCGCTCAAGAAAGGAAAGAGAGCTAATCAAGGATAGAAAGCAAATCAAAGGACAATATGTGGAAGCTCTAATCAAGGATAATTGGAGGAACCAATTTTTCAAGTTAAGAATGAATCTAGCCATACTTCTCATGCTAGATTCATGAGGCTATCATTGGGTTTCACTCTTAGATATCTATACCGCACAAGGAAAGACATTTCAATCATTGCTTCTAATTGATCCTAGAAAATAAGGAATAAGAAGACTCATCGAGCATATAAAAGAAGAAGTGGAAGGGCAAAGAAGATTATGCAACTTCACATCTGTTTCTACACCTTTTTAGTTCTTAGTATAAATACTGTATTCTTGAGTCTACAAGTATCGCAAAAGATAGGAAGAGTTAGAAAACAAAACAAGAGTTGTGTCAACACAAGAAAGAAATATTGTTGTTGTATATCGTTGATGGTGAATGTACTAAAACCATTATTGTTGTAAAAGCTTACTGAGGATCCAAGAGAACCTTTGTGACCTAAGGGAATTGGACGTAGATACTACACCGGTACTGAACCAGTATAAAAGTTGTTGCACCTCCTTTACTTTTCTGTTTTCACAATTATTTCTGCTGCAATTAATTTCTTCATTAAGTCTAGTCGACTAATTTCTCTCGTAGTCAACTAAGTTTTAAAATCGACTAAATTCACCCATCTTGTACTTTCAGATTCGGCAATTGCATTGTTTAACGAACATTTACGAGTTTGTCATACTTTAACGTTTTTAGACAGTATGGTGAGTACACAATAGCAAAATAATTAAAGAAATTACTATTTTTTAAACAAAGTAAGTAACAATATAATTAAAGAAATTACTTAAATGGCATCAGATTCAATTACTTTACTAGAAAGGATGTCATGTCGCAATTACCTTATATTTCATAATATAGCTGATAAAAGGTTTTATTTTTATTACACTTCAAAAAGTTTGATGTTAAACTAATATGCATATCTCTTAATTTTTCTACCATAAAAGAAAAATGCATAAAAGTTTCACCATATACAACCAAATTATTACCTTAATAAAAAGTTTGAACACTCGATTTTTCAATTATGTACACTTATTTATATGTTACCATATCTGGTTATGATAGATGGATTTTCTATGTCCTAAAAGTGTGTATATATATATATATACCCTCCCAAGCCTCCATGTATACTTTATTTCATACCTTTAAACTTTCATAGTTCCAAAATAAAGTGTATTTTAGATCTTCCCTGAAGAATGGCTAGGAAGAATATTAAGATAGCTAGGTCGGTCAAGGAGCGTAGAAGATCAGTTATTGTTCAAGAAAGGATGGAAACTTTGTTTAAGAAAGCAGAGGAGCTATCCATTCTATGTGGCGTAGAAATTGGTATTGTTATTTTTAGTCCCGGTAAAAATAAATAATGAATGTGAGTGGCCATCAAGAGACAAATTTAAACAACTCTTAATGAGGTTTCTAGATAAACCACTTGTAGAGAGGCTTAAGAAGTTGACAACACATGAAGAGTTCATGAAAGGGATGGAGAAGAATGTGAGAAAAATTAATCAACAGAAGACCGAAGAAAAGGAAATGGACCAACTATTTAAGCAGTAACGTTAGTTTGAGTGCCCGTATGAATTATTAAAGAGCTTGATTCTTTATCGTGTTTCTTAAGAGTAAAGTAAATAAGCAATACAGCGAATATATTGATTTTTACGTGAGAAACCACCCGGCTCAAAAGGTGCAAAAATCACGACCTACCACGTAGGATTTTCAGCTCCAACTCCACTAGTACAATGAGCCAAAATGTATCAATTATAAAATTGTAATTCAATACTCTCCGGCACTTCAACTACTCTTATTTGATTCACAAGTTACTCTAATTTGTAAAGCAAATTATTCACTCCAACTCACTAACTGTTTATGACGTTTGATTACAACTCAATTACCTAAAACACATTCACTAGACTAACTCGGAAGACTACAAAGCAAGTACTCAACACAAGCAAAAACAACTTATGACGCTTTAGTTGATGTGTGAAGGGATAGTTCGGAAGTCCAAAGTCAATCCTATTTAAACACGACTTGAGATCTTCTAAGAGTCCTATTCATAGTCAGCTTCCTCTTTGATAGGACTCCTAGTGTTCCAAGGATTCCACAAGCTTTGGGAATTTTGTCTCCGGCTGACTTATCCGTATCTTCTTGAGCAACGACCTTTATAACTTATAGCAGACGTCTTTCACCAAACTCGGACCTGGGTAACTTTGAGATAAAGTTACTGTCTTATTCATATGTACATATATCAATTATGAGGAGCAGATCCTTTAACTTGAGGAGCTGGTTCTTCTCAACAATTAAGCGACTATCTTGAGGACGTGGTCCTTTGAGCAGGTAGTCATACTTTGTTAATCATCAAAACTTCAATACTCAACGAGTTATATCTTGGGGAAAGACTTGTCTTTGAACTGGATAAAAGACAACTTATAGGTGTTCGCAACTTGGCTATAAAGGCGAAAGAGAAGGTCGGTTGAAAGGAGGATACAACTCATGTTACAAGATCAACGTTTTTGCTTACCAATTAACTACATACCACTTCGATTGGCTCCAGTTAACGTACAAGATCAACATCTTCAGTTATTTGTTGATGATCCTTCAGCACTTCGATTGGCTCCTGGGAATTAATCAATATGGTTATTAGAGTATTAGCGCAACAACGATAAAAAGTTTTGTTTGTGCAACCTCATGATGGAAGCTTCATATTCTTTGCCCATAGGAAAGCTTACTTTTGCAACTATCAAGATTGTTGTGTTCCATTTCTCTTTAGTGTACCTTTGCTTCTTTTGATTTCTTATTTATTTTGTTTTCTATTGAGCAACAATTGGCATTCAAAAGTCTTGTTTAATGTTTCGGTTTTACAAATGAAGATTAGTATTATATTAGTTTTCATATATGCAGATTGTATGAATACCTAGTTATGGATTTTCAGATGCAAATTGCTAGATTATTTTCTTCAACAAAGAGATCGATTACATGATACAATATTTATCTAGGAGAAAATTGCTTGTCATGGCCATCTAGGGAGCAACACACTGTTGCAAGATCGAGTACTATAGTACCTTAAAACTGCCATATTATAATCTCAGCACACTTCAAGTGACTACTAATTGTTATGCATGCTAGAACTTATTAAGAATGTGGATCTTGATTATCATTTCTTATTTAAAAAACAATGTTGCTCGAGGTCATTTTTGTACTCATTTGGTCAACAAAACATTAATCAACTAGCTGATATTCTTAAATTAGTGGGAAAAAAGTTGTGAGTTAATTCAAAATAGATAGATTAACCAGGATCTCCCTATGTTATTTTTCTTCTTAATTTCAAGTTAAAATATTTCATGTGCATAAATATACTATTACTGTTAACTTGTTAAACATAGTGAAAGAATGAAGCATTGTTTTCCTCCTTTCATGTTGTAATAATTCAAAGAATAATTGGTAGTTCCAACTTTCAAAGTCAAACAAATTATCTAACAGGTAAGATATATGATTGCTTATGTGGCTAACAACCGTAGAAAATTAACAAATACGAGTATCCAATACCATCTTATGTTTCCTAAGCTATTGTGATTCAAATTCAATCATCAAATTGAAAAATTACTTTAATTTTACATAAATAATTATGGTAAGCTATTATAAATATATGCAGCACTTACCCTTACATGATTAAATATAGTCTCTAATCGGAAAGTAAACTTTAAAATTTATTTGGCAATTGTGTATAACCTAAAATTAACTTTATAGGTCAAATAAATTAAATCTATATTTTAGGGCACAAACAATCAGTTTGACCGACTTTCTCATTGCAAGAATTATTAATAATTGCAAATAAGAAAATCAAATATAAAGAAAATGAAAGTGAATTCTTATTAATAAAAATATATCATCTTCCTAGATCACGTCATGATCCCAAACACATGTTAAGATTTGATTCATCCAAGTAGTAAGAAAATTCTTCACCAATACAGATAGTTCCCCTATTTTTGAATATTTTCTAGTGTATATCCGTAAAGTAGTAAGAAGCTTGTCACACCTCCTTTTGCCCGCCCAGGAGATGAGGAGTTTTTTCAATTTAACTGACATTAATCGAAATGAGATTATTTATTTAGTCCGAGTCGCTACTTGGAATAATTTATGGTGTCTCAAGTTACCAATTTATTTTAAATCTCAAATCGAAGAAATTTGACTCTATTTTTTGGTCAGCGAATACAGAAAACCGAGTAAGGAATTTTGCTAACCCGAGAGAAGGTGTGAGACACTCCCGGGTTTCGTGGTTTTAGCACGGTCGCTCAACTATTAATAATTGGCTTAATTATATGATTATTACATGTTTTAAACCTATTGTGCATTTTGTCTTTTTAAAACAACTTTTAATTATTTATGGAATTTATTTGAACAAGTCGCGATGACGCGCACTCATTTTTTTTGTATACATTGTGAATCGCGTCACAGGAACCGTACCCACGATCTACAACATGTTTATTTTTGTTATTATTCGAAGTTCTGGTCGAGTCACGTGAAGCGTATACTCGAATTGAGATTTACATATCGTGACCACGCCACGAGAATCGTATCCATAATCACAATAATTTATTTAATTAACGCGCCTAAAGCAAACTGCAATGTTCATTAAGTTGTTAATTTTTCTAAGGTTTGGGATTGTTGTAAGACCCATGAATTATGGGAATAATTGTGACATAAGAGTAAGCCCCAAACTAATCCAAACATAATCAAACATCTTCGAAAATCCAAATAGCTAAACAAATCTCACTCACACTGAAAAAGAAATACAACTAACTAACAAATGCTAAAACAAAGTAACGCTATTTGGATTATTTTTATAAATAAACTAAAAAAATGCTAACTAACACTGAAATTAACACAACTTAATATTACTAAAAAAAAAAGAAATACAAAGATTCTACAAACATAATATCACAGTAAACTGTAACCTAGCACTACAGATTTTAGGAACACTGTGAAGAATCAATCATTTAAACAAACAAACTTTCCATGAAACCAGTTGGCCATTAACCCCATATGTTCAAACTCTTCATTTAATCAAGTAATTAAAATCAGATATCAAATAATATGAAACACACAGCATCATGCTTTAAAAAAAAAAAGAAACCAGTGAAATAGGCTAACGCAAAACAATATAGAGCCGAAGAAAATAACCTGTTATAACTTCTTAGAAATAGCAAAATAGCAGGGACAAACTCTTCGTTTGAAACTTTTCATATAACAAAGCTCTTCCAAGAATATCCACATAAAACTTTACAATTAGATATGTAGCAATCAAAACTGCGTCGAACTCGAAATGGAGCTAACGAAATGCGGCGTCGTTGGCGACCTCAAACTCAACCGAAGCTATTGAGATTTAAAGGTGTTTTGGGGCTGGTTTTGAGCTGGGTTTTACAGAATATTTTGCTGAGTTTTGGGGGGTTGGGGGGGGGGGGGGGGGGGGCTGATTTTGCTATGTTTCAAGGCTGGTCTTTGGGTGACGGGACAGTAAGATTTTGAAGCTCAGACATGGCTGCGTTTTTGTGGTTTTAGAGAGTTTTTGGGATTAAAAGGCTATGGATGAATCTGCTTTCATTGGGTGAAGAAGCAGGGGACGACTTCTTTTTTTCAGATCTGTTTTGTAAAGAATCTTCTCTGTTTTCTTTTTGGTTTCTTTCCGACCCCTTTTTTCCTTATCTCTCCCCCTAATTATGTGATGAGTGTGTAGATATATAACACTGTGTATGAGCATGCGAATTTTTTTAGGAGTACATGTGAGTTTGTTACAAAAGATAAGAAAGAATCTTGTCACATGAAAATGACTTATTGGCTCTTGTTTTAATTAATATTTTTTCTTTTCTTTTTTAAGAGTGTAAAATAAAAATACTAGCTAAATATTTTAAAATCAAGAACATATAATTTTTTGTGATTTTTAATTTTCTTAAATAAAACCTACTAATAATGAAATAAAGGTAAAAAAATATGTAGGTTAAACTTAAAATTATTTACATACTTAAAAGTGTTGAAAAACTCAAATATAGTCAAAAATTAGATGCTCACAGCTGTCCCTCTTTATTTGGAAACATGAAGAGTTTTCAGGCAAATATAAAGTGAGCCGTGTGACTAATTTTTGACCATATCGTTATTCAAAAGAGGAAGAAAATAAAAGAAAAAGGTGAAACCGAGTCATGGTTTTGGACAACCTACATATCCTATCTATAAGTCTTCTGAAACTTGATCTTGGGTCTTGAATGGTTATTCATGCAGACTTTTGATTTGAACCTTGATGTTTGGTAGCTACATGTGCTAGTTCATTCTTTCACGGCTTCTTCTGATAAAAAATAGGTAATGCAGTGCTCGTGACTTCAACCATGTCTTGAGCAGTTCACATCTTTCATCTGCTTCTTCATTTTGGATTCACTTATATTCTTTTCCTTTATTTATTTTGGATTGAGACTTCTTTTGGTCATCTCGGACTGTCGACTCGCATTCGTGGGGCGAGCTTCACGAATTGAATTCTGAAATGACTTTCTCGTTCTCTAGGTGGGCGCCTGCTACTACAGCAAAACAGGCAAAACAAAAGATATTTTTTCTGCCTCAGTTTGCACTAGGAAGATTTGTGAGTTGTTAGCAGAACTATAAATCACATATGCTATTGATGAAGGATGCAATGAGGGGAATAAAATTAAAGACTCGACTAGGATGTGCATCTCCTATGAGTAAAACCAAGAAATTTTCGACTAGCAAATGCATCTGCTAAAAAAATGCGAATGTCCCAAACTAGGAAGTGTGTATCCTCGGGGTGAAACTTGAATGAACTAGCTAGGAAGTGCGTCTCCTAAAAGAATAACCTGAAAGACCCAAATTAAGAAGTGCGTCTCCTAAGGGTGAAACTTAAATGAACCAAAATAGGAAGTGCGTCTTCTAGGGCTGAACTTAAATGACCCAAATTAGGAAGTGTGTCTCCTAGGGCTGAAATCTCACTTTAGGAAGTGCATCTCCTAAAACAAAAATATAATTTGCAAGACCCAGACTAGGAAGTGTGTCTCCTAGGAATGAACTTAAGTGACCCAAACTAGGAAGTGCGTCTCCTAGGGGTAGAATCTCAATTTAATAAGTGCATCTCCTAAAAGTATATCCAAAAAAACCCAGACTAGGAAGTGCGTCTCCAAGGGGAGAAACTTCAATTACTCAAACTAGGAAGTGCATCTCCTAGGAATGAACTTAAATGACCCAGACAAGGAAATGTGTCTCCTAGGGGTAAAATCTTAATTTAGGAAGTGTGTCTCTTAAACAGTATAACCTGACAAACCCAAACTAGTAAGTGCGTCTCCTAGGGATGAAACTTCAATGACTAAAACTAGGAAGTGCATCTCCTGGGAATGAACTTAAATGAGCCAGACTAGGAAGTGCGTCTTCTAGGGGTAAAATCTCAATTTAGGAAGTACGTCTCCTAAAGAGTATAACCTGAAAGACCTAGATTAGGAAGTGCGTCTCTTAGGGGTGAAAGTTATATGACTCAAACTAGGAAGTGTGTCTGTAAAGACCAGTAAAATTTTCTTGTTTAAAAATAATGCCCGAATGAGTCCCCGAGTTGTTTTTATTGTGGAAAATTTTAAAACGGACCAAAATTGAGTAAAAAGTACCCCGAGCCTTACAGAATAAAATTTTCCAGAAAGTAGGTGTTATGCGACGAACTATACGATCGCATAACGTGTATGCGGACCGCATAATGGTCGCATACACGGGCAGATCACTGCCCCATTTGAGGTCAACTATGCGGTCCAATGTGCGATCGCATTTCAGTTCTACGGACCGCATATATATCGCATTATTGCCTTTGATTTTGGGAGGGAAGTTATGCGACGCATTATGTGATCGCATAACGTGTATGCGTACCGCACAATGGTCGCATACCTGGGCAGTGTGTTTTGAATTTGGCCCATCTCGAGGGCCATTATGCGGTCGATTCTGCGGACCGCATGTTAGGAATGCGATCGCATTCCTGACAGCATTCTTGTGTGGGGCCCTATTTTTCTAATTTTTTTAAAACCCGACCCCAGTTTATTAAAACACCCCTCCCCTTCAATTTTTAACCATTTTCTGATATATTAGAGAGAGAAAATAGTGGGTTCTAGAGAGAGAAAGTCCCAACTTCATCAAATTGGTCTTCCTTCATCACTCAAGCTTGGAACTAATCAAGTAGGACACAAATTTCTTCACTCTAAGGGGTAAACTTCTACCTCAATAACCCTAATTTCCATATTTTTGTTAAAATAAAATATGAGTAGGATAGTTCATAAAGATAGGGTTAAGAATCTTGCATGCATGTACCCAATTTATCACAATCTAGTAAAGAAAAATATGTTGGAGTAACCTTTCGCTAAAAAGGGTTATTTAATCTAAAGGAACACCTAGGGTTTGATAGAAAGCTCCAATGAGTTCAAGACATGTTCATGATTCCTAATTCTAAGTTTGAATGTGTTGCATTGTGAATTAGATTGAAGGTGCTAGTCGGTCCGGTGATTTGAGAGTAAAAGTTAGAAAG